>VYZR01003142.1:0-17445 GCA_013400675.1 Oxylabes madagascariensis | reverse complement strand
TATCTCTGGTTGGTTTGGTGTGATACAGAATAGTCAGGATTTCTCTGTTCTGACTTAAATACTCAGATATCGGTGCACTGCTTTACCATCAGCCCATGTGTGTTGTGTGAGTTTTTCTTCATCATCTTAAAATGTAGATTATTTTTTTCCTCTTTTTTTCCTTAAAAAAAACCCTTTAAATTTTGTAGAATGGTTTGGAAATATCTTGGCAGGGAAGGAGGGTATTTAGCCTTGCAAGCCAAATGATTCAGCCTATTTTGAATCATCTGAGTGATGGGAAAAAAAGTACTTTCTCTCATGGAACCTTCTCGTTATGCCACCACCTTCCCCAAACACCCACACTCCACCTGTTCGGGAGGCGCTCGCTGTCCTGCTGCTGCCACTGGAAGGACTAAAATTAGGTAGCATCCCTCTTCCTGGAGAAGACTTTTGGTGTACTGGTAATGTACCCTTTTTTAATTTCTTCTCCCACTCCCTAGGAGTTTCTCTAAATTCGGAGCAATTTGTAGAGCAAAATTCCTATCTCCCTTAGTGGCCTGGCTGTGATCTTTCGGATCACATGCCAGAGGCTCTGCAGAGACTTGGCTGGAACAAAGTGACTGCAGGTTTCTGGCCATCATGAGGGATTCCTGCAGCATTTCAGGTCAGTGCCACTCCTTATGAGTGCACTGATTGTGGATGTATTTGGATAGGTTTGGTTTTGGGGTTTTTTTGTAAAAGGAGATTCTTTTACCACATTAAGTAAATTAATACAGTGAGAGGTTCATTACTTTTGTCTTTTCTCTAGGGAAGGTCATGATGAGTTTTTTGGCTTAGGCTGCTCCTGTGCTAGGGCCTGTCTCTTTGTTCCCTTCATTTGGATGGCACTTGTAGCACCAAGGTAATTTTGAGATTTTAAGTGCTGCTACAATTCCAATACATAATTACTGGATGTAGCTTTGCTGGTGTACTGCTCTACACTTAAGGATTTCTTCAAAGTGTAAATAAACCCTCAGAGAATCAGGGAATTGTTTAGGTTGGAAAAGACCTCTGAGATCACTGAGTTCAACTGATAACCCAGCACCACTGTGTTCACCACTAAACCATGTCCATGAACACCACATCCACATGCCTTTTGAATATTTCTAGGCATGGAGACTACACCGCTTCCCTGGGCAGTTTATGCCTGACTGCCCTTTCAGTGAAAAAATCTTTATTAATATCCACCTGAACCTCCTCTGGACCAACTTTAGGCCATTTCTTCTTGTCCTGTCTCTTGTTATCTTGGGAGAGGAGACTGATCCCCACCTCACTACAACCTCCTGAGGAGTTGTAGAGAGCAATAATGTTCCTCCTGAGCCTCCTTTTGTCCTTACCCTTCATGATGGGCACCAGAGAACTCCCTGTTAACTTGCTTGCCCTTTTCAATTCTTCAAGGAATAAAAAGATGCAAGAGCTGAAGTGCAGATTTCCAGCAAACTGACTTGGCCAGTCGGGGCTGTTGGTGGTGTTGGGACCATGAGTCTGCTGGACGCAGGCACCTGATTTACTGAAGACTGTACTGAAGTGGCGTCATCAAAACCAACTGGTGTGAACCTGGCAGTGCTTCCTTCTGGTCCCAACTTCACGGAGAGGGAAGTTTGAGTGACTGCAGGTGTCTTTGGAGCTCTGTTCCCCGACGCTCTGTTAGTGCAGTGTGAGCCCAACCTGTTCTGTTTGAGGAGATGCAATCAGGGGAGGGCTGGGCCAGCAGAAGGATGAACTCTTGCAAAAATAATCTCGAGTAAATATAACAGGTCCCCTATATAGAACACTAATGACTGTCTTCCTCAGGTCATAATAGGGCAAGGATAAAAACAATAGGCTTTTTTTTATTTTAATGGGATCAGGCTTTGTTTCTCAAGGCATAAGGAGGAACAATTACGTGTCTCTATGTACCATGTAGATAGCAGATGGAAAAGGAAGCTTGCATCAAACTACCAGAGGAGCTGTTGTTATGGCCAAAGTTTGATTCTGTGAGCTGCGGGAAATAAAAATAAAAAAACAAAACCCCCCTTTTTTTAGAGTCATTCGTGTTTTGGGCATCTAATTCTGCAACTGGAAATCTAATAAGCTCTAATGGTGCAGATACTGCTTCAGTGACATTGTGCAGAGGCCTTGTCTCTCGTGGGTAGTCTCTCTTTGCTTGTGACCTGCTTAATAGTTCAAAAATAGAACAGGTCTAGAAACTTCACTTCCTTGTAGGACTTCATCCGCAGACTTCACTGTAGGAGATCCTGCTAGCTCTAAACTTTGCAACAGTTGATGCACCACCCTCTTTTCCAGATGGGAAGAATATGTCTAGACTCTCTTCAGGCTATTTTCTTGCCTTTATTCTTAAACAGATGTTTTAGGTGTCCATGGTGGGATGAACAGAAAGTCAGTGTGGATAAAAGGTAGAGCAATGGGTGAGGAACAGATCTTTGCCCAATGCAGGTAAGTAAATCTGCAGGACTGATAAGTCTTTTGAATGCTTCTCTGAAGAGAAAGATTAGTAAAATGTAAATATGAGAGAAATCTGCTCGTACATTTGCAGAGGCTGTGTGTGGATAGGTCTGAAATAGCCATTTGCTCTTGGAGTGCTGGTTGGGTGTGGAAAGTTCCCTGTTTTCATTGCCTTCTCCCTCTTCACACCACCGTTATTTTGCCTGTGTTCCAATCCCACGCATCCGTGATTAAAAGAGGAAATGAGGTGCTCACTCTCAGCAAGCATGGAAGGGTAGGATTATTCCTCCTACTTACTGTGCAGAAGACAAATGTGTTGCAGCTGAATCACTCTTTGTGGGCACCATCAGGATCCCTGAAAAAGTATGGCTCTTCTTTCTGCCAAGACGTGGCAGCAGGGGAGAAAGCAGCACCATCCTTTTCTTACCTCTCAACTTTCACTGTAGAAAGTAGATCTGACTTTTTTTCCTCAGAACAATTTTAGTTCCTTCAGAGCCTGTGCTGTGGTTGTCAGTGCCTTACATGCAGAGGAGACAGCCAGCTGCTTGCCTTCTGCTCTTGATACCATGTGAAGGGCTCTTGAAGGGGCTCTAAACATCATTGCAGGAGAAGGGCCCTAAACATCATTGTGCAGAAGTTGGGATCTCACTCCTGCCCCTCTGGAGCAGAGCAGCAATGAGGTCTTCTGTGGATTCACCATGCTGCAGGAGCTTGTAACTGTGGGGAAGAGCTGCCATACAGCAATTCCCTTCTTGCATTGTCTCTTAGTTGTGTTTCATGCTAAAAAAGGGCAAGCCACGTAGTGAATTTAAAGAAAAGATGCCCAACCCCTCAGCACGTACTTCATAGGCAAAGCCACAGTCTGACACAGCAGCATGATCTGCATTGATTCTTCATCACAGTTCTGGACCCTTCTCACCTGGATGGTCACTCCAGTGCTTGTGCCCCTCTCACACTCTATTCCTTACACTTTTAGATTGGTGCTTGCTCTTCCTAGTGTGTCAGCTGCCAGTCTGCTCCTGTGTGAAGCAGTTGCTTGGGCAGTGGCACCAGCTGGAATCCTCAGTGCATTAGTTATTTATCCCAGAAGGCTTGACTTCCAGAAACACTCTTGCATGGACTGGCATGGCCTGGGAGAAAATGGGCATCATTATCAATGTGATCTGAATGCTTGCATATAGCATTTTTTATTGCTCTGTTGTAGTGGTAAAAGCCCCATTTGGCTCTAAGGTTTGCTCATTAGACCATATCACATTATGTTTGCTTTTCTGTATGGACAAAAAATCCCCATCACAAACAATATATTGCTATCACTGCTACTTAATACCCAGCTAATAAATAAAAGTAAAATGCTTGCTCCAAAACTCAGCATTTGGTTGATTATAATGTTTGCTATTGTCAGTAGTCTCATAAATCTGATCTCTTTAATGGGATCACTACATATTTTTTAGATGGGTCCCTAGACTATATCTGCTTCTAATCACACACAGCAAGAGTTCAGAGCCTGATGCTGAGATCCAGTTTTCCATAATATACTCAGACTTGCCCTCAGCTCAGGGTGAATGCATGGCTGTGAATACTAAATGAGACAAAAATGGTCTGGGATCTTTCTTTTTGGAGTAAAATCAATCTGTTGGTTTCAGAATCTATGTTGGCTTCGTAAAGCCACAGTGCTTTATTAATTTTTCACACTTTATTTTTGGCTCTATGGATTCTTTCATGTGGAACAAGATTGACAGGGAGTGAAAAGATTAACGAGGGGAAGACAGAAAGTCACCTCTGTGAATGGAGCGTCCAGAGCAGCAGAAAGGTTGAATAGCTTTAGTCATAATGATAGCTGAAGCCCAGTGAATCAGGAATAGTACTACACAATCCCAAAACTCCTTTTCATCTAGAGCGGTCGAAACTTGCTAGTGGTCCTGTTAGAGGAAAAAATGAAGTGAAGTTTATTAAAATAAACCAAAGATTTTTTTTTTCTTTCCTCTCCCTTCCCCCTCATCTTGAGATTTCACCTGTTCCTGTGTTGTTCCTTGCTTGTTATTGCTTCCCAGACAAGGGTGAATATTGCCGTGTGTGTTTTGGGTCCTGCTTGATGCCCAAGCCTGCCCTTGACACCTTCATACCCAAGTAGTTCTCTTAGAGTAGCTTTCATAAGCTTTTAGCCAATTAAAAACTAGCCATTGGAAGGAAGTTGCAGAAGCTGTTCTTTCCTTGCAGATATCTCTCTGGGGCTGTTATCTTCTTTAATACTACAGGAGCCAGATTGTCCTTGTTGCTACAGCATTTTCTGGAGACAACCTTTTCTATTCCCTCCCAAATGTATGGATTTGTCTCTATGCATGGGTAAAGACAGCAAATAGTATAACAATAGGTAATTTATGAGGAGAGGTGTATGTGCTGGCACCAGTTAGTTCCTTGGAAGTCAGTTGGCAGTAAGTTAGACCTGTATAAAGAGGAGGGTTTGGCTCCCACTGTGTTTGAAGTATGAAGAGCTGCAGCAACTGGAAACACTGCATCTTCTTACTTAGAATCTTTTTTGCGAGATTATATTTAATATTTAACAGTACAATAAATGTAAGCTCACTTAAGGACTAAAGCTCCTGTTCTTGTACCTTTTTTAAAAAAAACTTGTTTTCAAGGGTTGTGAGGCTCAAAACTGCTCCTTTTCACTGCTCTAGCATGTAAGTGGTGTTTTGAGCAATTGCTTGGTAAAGTTTTGAGGTGTGTGCACCTGCTTGTAACCTGAGCTTCTCTCTTCAGATGTTTTAAGGCAAAGGTCTGAAAAATGGATTTATTGCCATGTCCCATTAGCATGTCAGAGATGTATAGATAACAAGAAGAAAAAGACATGACAATCTGAAGAAACACACTTCCAGTTTGGGTCCTGGGTTTGACATCCTTGTAGTGGATGAGCAGCTAAGGACTTTAATGGGATGCCAGAGAGCAAGGGCAGCTCATAGAAAACAATTAAACCTCCTCCCAAGTCTGNGAGGGTTTGGCTCCCACTGTGTTTGAAGTATGAAGAGCTGCAGCAACTGGAAACACTGCATCTTCTTACTTAGAATCTTTTTTGCGAGATTATATTTAATATTTAACAGTACAATAAATGTAAGCTCACTTAAGGACTAAAGCTCCTGTTCTTGTACCTTTTTTAAAAAAAACTTGTTTTCAAGGGTTGTGAGGCTCAAAACTGCTCCTTTTCACTGCTCTAGCATGTAAGTGGTGTTTTGAGCAATTGCTTGGTAAAGTTTTGAGGTGTGTGCACCTGCTTGTAACCTGAGCTTCTCTCTTCAGATGTTTTAAGGCAAAGGTCTGAAAAATGGATTTATTGCCATGTCCCATTAGCATGTCAGAGATGTATAGATAACAAGAAGAAAAAGACATGACAATCTGAAGAAACACACTTCCAGTTTGGGTCCTGGGTTTGACATCCTTGTAGTGGATGAGCAGCTAAGGACTTTAATGGGATGCCAGAGAGCAAGGGCAGCTCATAGAAAACAATTAAACCTCCTCCCAAGTCTGAGTACTACAAGCAGCCCAAAGGGCACTGCCAGGTTCTTGCTCTCTAGTAACATGTAGTTCATGTTTTAAAGAATGAAATCCGTCAGGAAAAAACCTACAGGCTTTGCTCTGGGAAAAAATGGCTTAGGACTTGATATGTTTAAAATACCAGGAGGTGGGGAGATCTTTCATTCTTTTATTTTTCCCTGTTACTCTGTCTACTTGTTTGCTCGTAGGTGTGTGGAAGCCCTTTATATTTACTTCCGTGCTAACAGATTTGAGGAGCCCTATGTCAGCATCACAAAGAAGAGGCAGATGCCCAAGGATGGGTACTCAGAAGAAATTGAGAAGGAAGTGGGACAGGCTGAAGGCAAGCTGCGCACACACAGGTCTGCGTTCAGCAGGGCCTCCGTGATCCAGGCGTTCCTCGGCTCAGCGCCCCAGCTCACGCTCCAGCTCTACATCTGCGTCCTGCAGCAGGAGGTCACGGTTGCCAGAAGTAGGTAGAGCTGTTGTTATGACCTTTTTGGGGTTTGGGTGGGAGGGCAGTCAGTTACAGCTGCCCTGCACGAGAACCAAGCATTTGGCAATGGGTTTCATCTCCCTAAGAGCTTTAAATGGTGATGTTGCTTTCATGTTTATATATCATGTTTTAGACTATGACACCTTCTGTAGCACACTTAAGTTGCTATAAGAACACTGATTTGATAAAGTGGCCATTATGGTATGAGAGGAAGGCAGCTGGAGGGACCAAGCTGTCTTCATGAAGAAGAAAAAAAATTACCTCCATTCCATTTTGGTTTTTGAGCAAAGCTTTCTGGAAAATTCCTTGGGGTACACTGCAGAGCATGTTTTGGCATGCTGCCTTAGGGAAGGTGTACTTTCAGGAATGCAGTTTTAAATATGAACTGAGGACATGAACTATCTTGTGCCAGACTCTGATTCTGGAACCAAAAGGCAGGACTCAGTAAGCTGCTATGCGACTGTGATCATCTCATCTCTGGACCCAAGCTGTTAAACCTTCACCAAGCAGCACTGCACAACATGGACTTACCAGGACACATCTCTCTTACTGTGGGACTCTGCATCTTACTTCCATGATGTGCTCCTGATTTTCTGGCTCACTACTAAATGGAGGACCATCTCCAGCTGGTCATAGGACAAACAGCTTTTCAGTGTAAGAAAGGATTTGGCACCTGTGTGAACTTGAAGGTGCATTTCCACTGAAACACTAAATAGCTCTTGTTGTAGCTTTAAGGCCCTTAGAGGATCTTTAGCTAGGGAGGCTGAGGCTAAGGTGACAAGTTAATAATTGAAATGAAGTAAAATATAATAATAATAGTAGTAATAATGAAGGGGATAGAGAAGGATGAGAGGGGCAGAGAGGGAGAAGAATAAAGCCCGAGAAAGACAAGTGATGCACAAAGCATCCCCCAGAGCCTATCAGCCCCTCCCAGACAACTCCCCCCGTTCATACACTGGACATGATACCAATGTTATGGAATATCCCTCTGGATAGTTTGGATCATCTGTTCTGGCTGTGCTTCTTCACAGCTTCTTGTGTACTTCGTCACTGGCAGAGCATGGGAATCTGAAAAGTCCTTGACTTAAAGCACTGCTAAGCAACAACTAAAACAATGTGTTATCAACATTATTCCCATACTAAATCCAAACTCAGCACTGTATCAGCTACTGGAAAAAAATTAACTCTCCCCCAGCCAAAACCAACGTATCATACCAGTCGTTTCTTGGGAGACATTACTCCTTTCAGTTCTTGAGTTCTTCATATCTGAGGTAGGTCCTTCAAATAACTATGGCATTTCTGATGTGGGATCAGGACAATGTGATTGAATCCTTTGCTGAACAGTGCAACTAGCAAAATCTCCAGTCACTTTGCTGTAGATGGCATTTGCTTGAGAAAGGACACCTTTTCACTGTCTTTCTTTTATCATTGGTTTTGACTTTACTGGTCATGATTTCCAAAGAACAGTTCTGTGTTCCAGATGATCACAGAATTGCATATTTAATAATCATTTGCAATGCTCTATTGCTTCTAGCTTTTTCAGTCACTGCTCAGTTGTAATCACAAACTAAGTGACATTCCTTGGGTGAAATGACCAGAGAGAAGCTGGCTCGCCAGAGAGTTTAGTGAACCTACTTGCAAATGCAGAAGTCATTTTATGCTTCCCAGAAACATCTCCACACAGATGTAGTTCTAAAATACAGAAATGCAGAGAAAAAAAAAGTATTAGGAATGGTGTCAATGTCTGTTAGAACTCATTTATCAGAAAAACAAGAGTCCTCACCATATCCTTGTTGTGTGTATTGTAGCTGCTGATACACTGAAACTTTCTACAATCTCTTTTTCCAGCCAGCCCAGTTCTTATTCCACATTTCAGATGTCTTCAGCTTCCCTGTTCTTTGAAATTTGAGCCCTCCAAATTTCCGGCTCTCTTCTGTTTGCATCTGTTATAATTATCGCTGTCTTGTATTTTGATTTCCACATATTTTGTCTCATCTCCTCATAAGTCTGTTATTTTTCTGGATTCCTATATACCCTGTCATTCTGTGTAAATTCTGCTTGTTCAGGGGTAATGAGCTTGCTGTCACCTGAGAACCTGAAGCTGTTTACCATCATGTTGGGGGCATGGCTTGTCCCTTTCAAATCTGTTTGAAACTCCTTATTGCTTCCAGTGTTGGCTTGAGCACTTCTGAAAAGAGCGTGCATCCTTGCCTAGCTCTTTGTCAGCCAGAGCCATGCAGTTTATTTCTTGTGTATTTCATGGCATTCATTAATTTCTCTGGATGTTTTCTTCTGGATTATTGGGGTCTTTCCAGTGTCTGGCATTCTTCAAAACATTCATTTCACATTCTGCTGAGAATGTAAGATCAAGACAACGAGAGAGCTGCAAAAGCAGAACCAACTCTTGAGGTTAGTGATGAGTGACATAAAACTTTGGTCATGAAAAGTGTAAAAATGTTGGATGTAATACAGCATTGGAAATCCACACATATTAGCCTAATTTGAGTCCTAGTTGTATTCTGTATACAAATAAGTATAGTATCTATGATAGATTTCAGTGGTACTTGTGATGTAGCTCATCTAGAGCAGAATTCACTGTCTTAGCAGTTTCTGAAGTGGGAAGGACCAGGTCTTGAAAGGACTTCGGAGGTAATAACAAAACACAACAAAGTAAATCAGTGCCTCCCTGAATGACTTTGTGAGTGTCCACCTCTGATTTGTAAGAAAAAGACAGACTTGTGGGAGGAAGAAGGAAGAAGAGAAATGCCACCTTTACAAGGACTGTTGGAGGATTTGGAAGTGTTCCAGGGGAAGATACTTGGCCTTTTAAATTCACATTTCTTTGCCTGCTCAGGATGAGTAAAAGCAAAAGTGTCACCCTCTGATACTTCCCTTTGTGGTTGCTTCAAACCATCTTTCTCACAGAGTTAAAAATTATGTTTGAACTGAAGGTTTGGTGACCATAATGAGCTTTTAGGAAAGAGCAGGACTGGACCAGTATATTAAACTAGAGTCAGCATGACCTATTTTCCATCAATGGAGAAATGCCTCTTTTGAAAGCTTGAGTTTATACGATAGGTTTGATATTAATGTAGATTCCCTGAAGTGAAATTGGGGAATAAGATCAATGTTTCAGCTTGTCAAAGCAGAAGGTAAGCAGAGTTCCAGCACAGCTGCACTCAGCAGCACAGCAGTCCCTGGTGGGTACATCTTTATGTTCCTTTAACTCTGAGAATATTATTTTGCTTCATTAGCTACTGGAATTTATGTTCTTTCACAGCCCAAAACTACAGGAAAGATTTTGTAAAAAGCCATAGGACATCAAATGATATTCTTGACTGAACTCACCTGCTCTTCTGCTTTCAGCTGATGTTTTCCCAAGACATAACATTTAATATGCCCAGCTCTATGTACCTTTTTGCTCATAGGTTTATTGCCACTTGCTTATTTTAAGTCGTTATCAGAGACATTATTCGGTGCTATAAGAAAGTTGTTTAAAAGCTACTGACTACCTACTAACAGTTTCGACACAAACATTTTCAGAGAATATATGCACCACCAAACTGACATGTATAAAATTACCATATAAAATGATAAATGCTTTTCACCTTACTGAGAGCCTTGGAAAATTAGATATAATGACTTAATTATTTTCCAAAATAATTCAGAGGTGTTTGTGGATCATAAAGGAAAAGAGATTAGCTGAAATGATAGAGAGAATTGTCTTAGAAAGTTGTTAGACAACTTAAAATACACTTGTTTCTTCCAAAGGTTTACTTAAAAATTAGTGACTTGCAATTAGGAAAAAAGCCCAAATCCTGATAATTTTGGCCATATAGCTATAGCAAAACAGGGAATCCAGTTTATTTGTAGGATATAGGCACACAAACTAATTGAAGGCTGCAGAAAACACTGGTTGCTAACCATTGCAAATGTAATTGACATAATTAAGAATTCACAACTCTGGTTATTTTATCTGATGCAATATCAGCTATTCAGTATGTTGGTAAAAATTGTGAATAAATATTTATATAATTGTGTATGCAAATACTTAAAAATCTGTGGGCAGTTAGCACTTTTTTTATTCTTTGTGTCCAGTATTCATGTACATTTGTACCTTAATGTGGCAAGATGGGATGCCCTTCTGCAGTGCTAAGTAACATCTGGTCTCTGCCTTCACTTTCTGCAGAATTTAAATGTGAAACCTTCCTCTCAGGGATTCTGGGTAGGTGGGAGGTACATAAAATTAATCTGAATTTAAAGACATTTTTGATAGGAGTGTTTTTTTTAATGCATGATACAGATGGATGTATAAAGAAAATTGATGTCTAGGAAAACACAGTGCAGGCAGGTGAGTGAATATCTCTCTACACAGTCAGAGACAATGTGGACAGTGCTGGGTTTAAATTCCTTCAGCTTTCAATTTTGAGCTGTATCACATACCTTTTTAGTGATTTGCTTCGACACAGAGCTTCACAAGCACCCAGTTAACTGCATGTCCAAGTTACTCCAAAGTTTCAGCCTCTATTTTACAGTTTCTCATCTGTATGAAAAGGGAGTAGCACCCCGTGCCTTGTGGAGTACTGCAGGAGTTTGGGAGCAAGTTGGATACTGTTATGACTGAGCTGTGAAATAACCAAGGGCAGCCTGTGTATGAACAGCAAAGGGAGGAGGGAGAGACACTTAGGACTGCTAAGTGCCTTCTTTTTCTTGCTAGCTACTTGAATAAGTATCAAATGGGGACCAAAAGATGAGGTAGGATTAGAGTAATGTGCTGGCTTTGACGAGGTGGAGTTAATTTCCTTCACACAGGTATAGGCTGGGAATGGCTCCTGTGGCCTTACACCCTTCTGGGAATCCCCAGGAGTGCAGTGATGATGGCTGCACCTGCTCTCCCCTGATGCAATGTCTGCTGCTGAGCTGAAGGTCCTGATTTGTCTTTTCTCTTTGTAGGTATTTTTATGGTGCTTTCTCTCCTGTCAATTGTTTACGGCGCCTTACGCTGCAACATCCTGGCTATTAAGATAAAGTACGACGATTACGATATCCATGTGAAACCCGCTGCCTACCTCTGCATATTCATGTGGAGGAGCTTTGAGATCGCCACGCGGGTCACGGTGTTGGTGCTCTTCGGGTCAGTCCTTCGAATCTGGGTTTTCCTCATCGTGCTGCTGAATTTCTTAGGCTTCTTCTTCTACCCGTGGATTCTCTTCTGGCTTAGCAGGTCGCCGTTTCCTGAGAACATCGAGAAGGAATTGAGCAGGTTGGGCACTACCATTGTCCTGTGCCTTCTCACGTTTCTGTATGCTGGCATTAACATGTTCTGCTGGTCGGCAGCGCAGGTGGAGCTCAGTGACCCTGACCTGATTAGCAAATCCCAGAACTGGTACCGGATGACCGTGTACTACATCGTGAGGCTGATGGAGAACGCCTTCCTCCTGCTGATGTGGTACATTTACAGAACAGACTTCTACCTGTATGTCTGCGCCCCAATGTTGTTCCTGCAGCTCCTGATAGGGTACTGCATGGGCATCTTCTTCATGTTGGTGTTCTACCAGTTCTGTCACCCGTGCAAAAAGCTTTTCTCCTCCAGCATCACCGAAGCTTTGCTGTCCTGTTTCAAGATCCTCTACTTTATTTGCCAGCATCACAAATCCACCCTACTGAAAGGCAAGGTGGCGATGAAATCTCCTGAAAATACTGATGAAGCACGGGGCAGTAGCAAGACAATAGATTCTCAAAACAGGAGTGTTCATCAAAGTGTTTCTTCCAATGCCTAGTACAACTGGAAGCAAGTAGGTGCCTTTGGAAGGTGGCGGATCACCTGCTGGAAACATTGTGTATCTTAGACATTATGTCTTGTGGGTAGGATTTTTTTCTTGCAGGTGTAGCACTGCATGATGGCTGCCATGCCTGTTTTTGTGGAGAACAGTGTATGAGTATTTGTGTCTGTGTGTGTTTGTGTACGGAGAGCAATCGTTGTTTGTAGATTTGTATTTCAGAGCTTTTTTGCACATAGGTTTATTGTCACATGCTTATTTTAAGTCATTATCGGGGACATCATTCAGAAACTGTCCTGATGCTCATCTTACTCAGGAAGTCTGAGGATGGAAGGCAATGAATTTTATTTCAGATAGGATGTCCCATGGCATGCCACCCTAGCACGGAAACAGAGCTTAGACCTGGACTATGTATGGACTGTAGCTGTGGTCTGCTTTGATCAAATTGTAGACTATTTTACACTCTAATCAGTGTAATATGATAATACTTCTCTCAGTGGTAGAAGAATTGGACTTGCACAATGCACTGTAGTCTGGGTTGCCATGAAACAGCCAATTAGCCAGCACTGACACGGAAATGTGACTGTTACTGAGGACGGACAGAGGGGTTATTGGCTTTGCACTGTTTCACCCTTCATGTTTACTTCTTGTTAGTAAGGGAATTAAATTTAACACATTAATTGTGATGTTCTGGAATAGCTCATTTTTTTTCATTATCATTTTTTTAATACTTTGTGATGTTCTGGTGTCAGGGTGGAGTTCACTTTCTGTAAATATCTAGAGGCTGGGCAGAGTGTGTACCAGTCCTGTAGGTGCTCTCCAGTGCACATCTCCAGGGAGTGACTCACCCCATCTCAAAATGTAGGTGGTATGAATCACTCTCTGGAGACCTGTTACTCAGTGTTAACCGGATGCCTTCACAATTAGTTCTGACTATCCATCTTCCTTTTAGATGGCTGAAGTTAGAGAGATGAGCACTACCCTGATTGTCAGGGGTTTGGTAGTGCATCAAGTAGGCAGCTCATTGACTTTTTTTACTGGGATAAAAGACCCCGATTCCTTCTTTTTGAGCTGTGATTTGTTATGATTAGTTTAATATCATTAATTCAAAACCCTCTGACTTCTTTACCTCAGAAGTATCACAACCCTGAAGTCTGAAAGAGAAAATGGAAGTCATTGACTTTTTGTTCTCAGCAATACATCACCACAAATAAAAATGTTTCAGTATTTTGCAAGTTTCTGAGAAAGCTTTAGCAGATGAAGACCCAAGAATTTAGTGAAAATACACAAAGCCATATGTATTTTCACAAATTAAGTGAAAGCTTTTTGCACTTTCTTTGCTTAGCACCTTCCTAACATTTGAGTGTTGCACATTATGGCTGCTCATGGAAACAAGTAATTGATGGCCCAAAGTATCTCCCAGTGTCCGAAGCTTAGCCTCCATTCTGTCATCATGCAGGATGTGAAGCTCTTAATAGGGATGACATCATCATAATTGTTTTAGAAGTGTCTCAAACTCAGGTCTGGGGTCATTTATAATGAAATATGTCACCTGCAGTGCTGCAGACATAACCTGCTTTTATTTTTTTCTTTACTAAAGTGTAAATGAATGTCTTCGTATTTCAGTTTTATTATGGAGTTATGTTTTCATTTTGCATAATATGTGTCTTTGTATGGTATGTATATGTAGATGTCATTAAATTATTGGTGGGTGGTAATGGGATTTTTGGCCTGATTTTTCCATGGGAATGTACCTCATATCTGGGGAAGACACCAAACACCTCCATTCTAATTTTTTCTGAGGAGAATAGAACAGTGAAGTGATTCCTTGAGGACATGACTGTGTTTCTCTGTACCTTTGTATGTAAAAGTACAGTATAGCATTTTTCTGTACTTTTCTAGATGTAAAAGACTATTGCTTTTTCTTTTCCAGTAGTGAGTTATAGGAATAAGGGAGAATGTAACCCTTTCTTCCAGACCTGTGGAGTTCAGCCCACAGGCTCAAATTTTCTGATGTTCTTCGCCAAAACTGAGTATGTCTTTATAGCTGGACACTCCTCAATATCAGTAATCAGGGAATTACAGTGGCTGCCTATCTATAGATGTACCCAGGTCTGAAATCTTAGTCTTTGGGGGAAAATTTAAAAAGCAACTTCATATGTAGAAGTAGTTCATATCTAAAGAGAGGGCACGAAGCAGGCTTGGACCCTGTCAGTGGTGGTGCAGTTGTGATTGTGCCATTTGGAAACAGTGAAACACAAACCTCAGCCAGGTTGGTGCTACAGTGAAATGCTGAAGTCAAATATAGGAGAGTTATTGAGCCAGGAGCTCAGAATGAATACACAGTGAGTACCATTAAACCTCACAGACTACTGTATATGCATATTTAGAGTGTGTGCCATATCACTTCTTATTTTTATACCAGTCTCCTGAAGTGCATGCGTAGGGAGCTGAATATTTAAATCACTGTAATGAGAGGGGAAAAAAGGAATTTATTTTGGTTCTATTACTGTCCTATGGTTTTGCCTTAGTCATGCAGGAGAACCAAATACAGTTCAAACACTCCACCAGCACGAGGGGCTGTTGCCTGTGCAGTGCCTGGTGTCACCATGGCCCGGGGGGAGCCCAGCCACCATCCAGCTGTGCTGCCACTGCTGGTAGAAAGGTGCAGAGGGGTAGTCATAGACACAACGATACTGTGTTAGACCAGGGTTTGAAGGGATTTTTCCTGAAGTGTGCTGTAAAGTTGGGAGAGGCGGTTTTTCTCCAGATAATGGCAGTCAGGAGGGTTTTGTTATCAGTACACGCAATGGCTGCATGGAGGGGACAGTATGAGTACAAGTCTGTCTGTGTATGAGTGAGTGATCTCTTGCTGCAAGTTCACTGTGCTTTTACTCTATGAATGTTAGAGGGGCCTGTGTGTTCCATGGAAGGGTTTAGTGCTGAAAACTGTACTCTTTTGAGTAGTCTTGAGTCACACAAAGGATGTCTCAGCAAGGGTTATTTGTGTGTGTAAGAGTATGCAAGATCTGACACATGAGTTTTCTTTTATACTTGTAAAACAACACAAATTAAAACGTTGAAACTACCCCTCAAGTTGTGTTGGTGTCAGTTCTTAGTGTGCTACTTTCAAGAAATCCAAACTAATGGTAAGAGAGCACACTGTCATCTGTCACCACGCAGCAGCAGCAATGTTTTCAAGAAGACCTGACAGAAGAATTAATCTGTGATTGATTTAGGAACTCTTTACCCCCACACTTCCATTGCTGTTTTGCAGAACATTTTGTAAGAGGGGGACAGTTTAAGAGACCAGTGTTGTATGGAACAAGATTAGTATAGGTTATTCATTGTCAGTGTGATAATATTTACTGGTTTACATTGAAAATTGGGAGGAAATCGTTACCTTATAAAGAATATTTTAACTTCTTTACTGCACACTTGTTTTACATTCATCTGGATTTACCATATATTTGACCTGGGAGTATCCAGCGAAATCAGTGCTGAGGACTCTTGTGGAGGGATAGGAATGCACAAAAACTTTGCAACACATGTAAGTGTTTCTAAATTTAAATAGATAAAGTAGACACATATTTTAAATATTAATGTGAACAGATACATTGCAACAAGTTTTAATGTGTGTACATCTCTTACATGAGCACTGAGAAAAGATTTTAGAAGTCCTGGTGGAGATACTACTCTGTGCTAGTAAGAGCTGCACTCCCTACAACATAGAATTGTTGGATACTTGGGACTACTAAACTGCACTTTTAATTAAAAAAAAAAAATTCATTTACAAGCAGTTCCTTTATTTTTTCCCTCTAGTAGCTGATAATATCTAGCCTAAAACAATGAACCATTTTCTATCATTTTTTACCTATTTGAAGGCCTTTTGTAGCAAGGAAAATGGGAGTTTGAACTCAGATGTTTGCAAGCTAGACATCATAGTACTTATAATGTTGTATTTTAAAATGAAGTTGTGGTGAGTGCCTCAACTCACTCGGGAATCATCACAGAAACATGAACATACAGTAATATGGCAGAGGTGGTAAGTTTGATTTACCAGAGATACAAGACCTGAAAAGTAAAATGTATTAAGGATTAAGGAATTTTCTACTGACCAAGAAAAAAATGTATAATAAAACTGTTAAGTCTTGGAGTCACCCCAAAATTAGACTAAGGTTGAAAGGTAAGTGTTTCAAAATTACAATATGAAAATTTACTGAATCTCTGCCCAGAATGAACAACTTCATATCCTGGAAAAAAAAGGACAGTTTTATCTGGAATTTTTTTGTTTGGTTGGGTTGGTTTGGTTAGGGGTTTTTTTTTGATTACATGCATTTACAAGGAAAACTTCTTGACACTGAAATAAAGTTTTATGGAAATGATGAATTTCTGTATTCAGGTATGAAAATTTTGCCTTTCAGGTGGGAAATTCAGATGTGAATGCATCTGTGTGTAAAGACTTCTAATCACAAACTAGCATTAATGGGAAAACACACCTAAGCAGAGGATGGATGCTAATTTGTTGGATGTTCTTACTGAGATCCTTCTGGAATAACATCACAGTTGTAACTTTTTGGCCCTGAAGGTGAGACCTGATTGATTTAATGAACTAGAAACAGCCTGTCTTAAATAGGGTATGTGCCTTCATGTTCATAATTGCTGAAATTCCTATTTTGACAGAGCACACGAAATGACAGCAGATAAATGTTAGATGTTTTAACTTCTGAAATGTCTCTCATCAGCTACTTGTTTCATCTGATTAATGTGCCCTGTCAGCCACAGACACTTTCTGGAAAACGATCGGGAGCAGATTTAGATGGAGAGCGATGCCAGAGGTAGTCAAGGTGAAGATTAATTCACATCTGCCTTCTGGAATGGGAGGTGAATGTCAAAAACAATAGCACAGCACCTTGCAGAGGAGGTGCCAGCATTGCATTTTATCGTGTTTATGCATGGATTTGCAGTTCTTGCAAAAGGAGTAAGTTGTGTGCTGGACTCGACTGCAAACAGAAGTGGGGTGCTGGTGATTGCTTCAGTTCTGCCATCACAGCACCAGTTACATTGTTCAGAATGCGTGTCCTGGCTACTCCTCCTCCCTCTCTGCTGCTTCATGGCGGTCATTTTAAATTGAAATCAAGAGACAGGGCACCCTGAAGTGCTCAGCCAGATTTTTCA
>VYZR01003057.1:1779-14039 GCA_013400675.1 Oxylabes madagascariensis | reverse complement strand
GAATTTTTATCCTAATAATTTATTCCCAAATAGAAAGGTAAAATACACACAAGCAAAACTCTATGTTATGCAAACATTCAACATTTTTCAAAGTTTTTTTTACTGCATTTCTAAATGCTGTGTTTATGTGCATGCAAGCTGTGTGCAAGCAAGACTTACTTTTCAGAAATGCATTCAAGAATAAGAAAGTGTTTGGTTTATTTAACATAAGTGAGCATGTTGTATATAGAAATAGATGAGAATGTGATAGCCACCTTTAAATATGTTGTGCATTACCTTAAACTGTTGAAATATGCTTGGGATGGAAGGCAGGGAAGTACCTTCATTTAAGAAACTGGAATTCAGAACTTACCACAATTCTTGTCTTGTCTGAACTCCTGTGGGAGCAAAATACAGAACTTTCCATGTTCCTTATATGAACTGAGAAAACATCTACACCAGATTGAAAAGCATCTACTGACAGAAAATCTGTTTCACCAAAATACACAGGCCTGAGTGGCTGTTTTGGCAAGCCAGAATAAGAAAGTCTGTGTGCTTTTTAAGATCCTGGGACACATGCACAAAAGCTTCTAGCTCTTGCTCATAATGCACACAGCCTAAGATTAGGCATCATATACACAAAAAAAACCCAGAAAAGGTCCCTTCAAATATGAGTTTGTACATTCAGCAAGTCTTCGAAAATTACTAGACTATACTGGGAATCCTCTCAAAACACCAAAACCTTTCTTGCCATGAAAAACAGTGCAATTTCCTCAGAAAATGCTACTTTTTACTGTTGCTTATTAGACCTGTTTTATGTTTGTGAGTAGCAATTTCAGATGCAAGTCTTTTACAGATTACTTCCAAGGCAAAAAACAGCTCCACCTGCTAACATTTGAGTGCTACTAGTACGGAAATATATTAAATTGAGCATCATTCTATTCTTTAGTCTTAGAAATTTGTAGAGTTTGTATAGCTGCTGCTATAATTTTTTTCAGGATAAACTACATTAATTTAGATTTTAGTATGAGCTAGTACTCATATGGAATTGACTTATTGCTACTGTCATCAGAAGTGTTTCAAAATATCTTTCAGAGTAGTTGTAAGGAAAAGAGGTATTTGCTAAAACCATCAGTCTAAAATATTTTTATATTTAGTTTATATTTAGTGTAATTCTTCCAGCTCTTTCTTCAAAAAGCAAAAGGAAGGCATAAAAAGGCATTAAACAAGTGATTCTGCCACTGAATCTCCATTTTACTTTAGACACATCCTCATCCCAAATTTCATGTTAGACATGAATTAAATGAACAATTTGATGCTAAATTCCCGTTCTTGGACCTGATTAAAACCAAAGGTGCGAGTCTCAAAAATTCCTCTGTGCATAATTGCAAACATCCACTAGAAATTATTATCAAGATGTTATAAACACTTTAGAACACCTTAGAGCTGCACACTCTTTGAGACAGAAGAATTTACTTCAATTAAGAAACCTGACTGAAATACTAAAAAATACAGTGATGTGTTCTATGAGAATGAAATATTAAACAATTCAAGCAACACCTCATTTACCTCCTAAAATTTGCCAGTTCCCATTAACTTCTTCAGAGACTCATTATTTAGTACCACCTCTTTTAATCTGTTTTAGTAACAATTACTGTAAAACCCCAGGGGAGTATGGCACAACCCAGCAGAAAGGGTTATTAGTCCACGGGTGAGGGAGTTCAGTAATACTGAGGGGAAATTCTCTGGCAAATCATCTCTTTGCAACACTGCATTATTCATTGAAGACAACATACTCAGCACAGGAGCAAACAACTGAACTATTATTTCCCCTTTCAGCAGTTCTACATCATTTTAGCAAGTTTCTAATGGTAACTGGCAGCTTCTCAACAGCACATCAAAAATCGGATAACTGAAATTAAATCGAGCATATGAGAGAATTGAAAGGAAAGGCTGAAGCGCAGACCTTTTCTAAACAGAACGGAGGGTCAATTTTAAATTACTGTGGTATTGTTAGCAAACATGTATCAGTTATTTATTGCAAATGAGGCAAGCAACTTCCCCTAATGCAAACATTTTAAATGGTACACACATGCATATGCTTGGAGCAGACTTATTTTTGAAGTAAGAAGCAACGTACAATTAAGTCACCTAACATCTAATTTAAAGAAAGAACAACAAATAAAAAATCCCCATCCCTAAGTATATGCATGAACTAAACATGTTCAGTCATCTTTAAACATTCTAAGTTTAAAATCCTATTTGAAAGAAATATTCAAAGTTGTAATACGTATTTAGAATCAAATAAAATAGCCATTCTTACCTCAGTAACAGTGCAAAACTTTTGAGGCTTATAAAAGGAATTGGTAACTTCGAAAGGTTTTTTTAAAGCAATTATCTTTAATGCAATTGTATTTTCTGTCATTTGATGGGTTGAAAACAGGTCACAGATTAGGGTTCAAGTGGCTCAGCACAGCCACAACCTCCAGACTTTCATGTTCAGCTACACACCAGTACCAACCCCATCATACTGGGTCACTCTGGTAATAAACCACAACTTTGTTTGCAAAACTTGCAGACTGTAGACTGCTCATGTACAAATACAACTATCAGCTCTTTTAAGAAATTAATGTAACTGCAGGGAAATCTAAGTTTTCCCAGTTGGAAGAATGTTTTCTATACTGCATTTCTGAATAGATGTGTTCCATACGAGTTTGCCTTGAGCTGGGACTGACTTGTGATCTGCTATAGTGCTCACAGAAACACATGGCTGCCAATAATTACGCTGATGAAAAAAAACCTCTTAAAATGAGCTTTCTGCACACCTATTAAACCAAAAAGAACATCCTAAGTATGAACACACTGACCCTATAAAACTCAGTCTAACTCACCATCCATCGCTCCTCATCCAATGAACATGTGGCAGTATATCTGTAAAGCACACATGCAGTGTTAGCTTAGTGTCAGTTTAAAGCTGTAACAGTACAATACAAACAAGCAAATGTTTATTCATTTACTAATTGTACTGTGGAGTAACTTGAGGAATCTTCTTCAATGTACACATCTGCTCAGCTGGCAGTAGTCTAAACACATGGGAAGCCAAGAACTCTTGATTGTCAGGAGTTTTCTTTATGCTCCAACACCGAATTGCAGAGGACATTTTTGCCTGCATTACATTTACTATGATTTAAAGACAGCGAACTCATCCAGGGTAGCAGACATTTTCTGGGCACCATGACAGAACTCAAAAGAAAGAATTACAACATTTACTTTTTCCCACAATCACCAGAAGTTTTAGCTTTCTGTCTCTCTCTTAGTTTTGCCACTGGTTCCATAATAAAATTTAGGTCTCCATCTAAATCATCTGAAGCTTTTAAGTTTTTGCTCCAAACCATAAACTCAAATCTGAGACCAAGAACAGGCCACTGCACTCACAGCAATCTTGATTGCACTCACAGCAATCTAAGATTCATTCAGTCCCTTACTGGTCCCCACTCAAATCCATGTTTTAGGGACACTTATATTCTTCCCTTAGTCTACACTATACAATTATCTCTATTTCTCGTTTACCAGCAACTTCCTATATCCTGTGCTGCAATCCTGGGCATTTTGACTTGTTGACACTTCTCACGTATAAATACTTGGGATGAATTTGAAAATTATTATTTCAAATACAGTTTTAGTGTGCTTTCTGAGGTGAGCAATGAAGTAGTCCATCACCACAGATGAATTATCACTGTCAAGTCTAAGTTCCAGCCAAATAAGCCCATTTTCATTCCTCTGCAGTGGCAGGGTTTCAGCTCACCTACCTCACTTGCTGCTGAGCCAGACCTCCCTCACGTTTCTCCACACCATTTCGTCATACTCCCATGTTCAGGCCTACACTTCCAAGTGTCCCTTTTTTTGTTTAAACACTTCTCACAAAATTCCCTAATTTTCTCAACGCCTGCTTCCAGCACTTCTATACATTGTTGCTTCCTACACCCTCCTCGGCGTCCCCCCCAGCTCCGTCCCCTCAGAGCCAGCGGTGAGGACGGGCCGCTCCCGAGCCTGCCCCGAGCAGGAGCGCGGGGGACCCACCGCCACAGCAAAGCCGCTGCACGGCCGCTGAGGAAATGCCCCGCTCAGCACTACCGAGGTCATGCCGGCTCCTTCGGACAGTCGGAAGGCACAAGCACAACCCCTCGGGGCGGCTGCAGCCCCCGGCCCCACACACCGGCGGGGAGCGGAGGGCAGAGGCGGCGGCCCTGAGGGGAGCGGGAGGGGAGCGGAGCGGCCGAGGGCGAGAGGCGCCGGGACAGCGCTCCCAGGCACACGAGGGAGGCTCGGGGCTGGCCGGGGCAGGGCCAGGAGCTGGACTCGACCATCCTCAGGATGTTCTGTGATTCACTGACTCCTGGAGTCAGGAACAGCACAAACCCTCAGCGACCAGGAAGCCCCAGAGCCATCACAACTAGTGATGACAGCTTTGCTTTCCCAAAACAAATTCTATGCGCATATTTTAGACATACATTATGAAATAAATGTGGATTTAATTTAAACTACATTCTTTCCCTCCTAGAATTGATTTCATTCGAGGCGCAGTGAAGCGGCCCAAACCCCACACAGCAGCGAGGTCTGGGGCAGGATGAGTGGCGTCAGTCCCGGCTCAGGACACCACCGGCCCTGACCTCTGACACTCATGCACCCACATTTAGTGTCAGAAATATTACAGCCCCATCCAGCACAGCTTACCCAGATGTCAACTGGTAAAATCAAACACACATAAAGACTAGGGCATGCAAGAACCCTGTTTTCTTAAGCAGTATTAATTACAGATAGAGATCAGTAACATCCAGCTTCTCAAAATGACGAGAGGAGGTGCATAGAAAGAGTGGGTATAGCTGTTAACTTTTGTAGCGTAGAGAAGCATGCATGTAGCCTGCTCTAAAGAAACAAGTTTTAAGGGATTGTATTGTAATGTAATTAAGACTTATATTTTCCCTGCAGGTATGTAAGCCTTGCTGTTCAAGAATAAAGAAGATCCTAATGGCCTCAGGGTACAGACTCCAGGTGGACTCTCTGTGACAGCGTGGCCCTGTGTCTCCTGAGCAGCGAATTCCTTGCCCCTTAACCCGTACTTCTGACAACCCCTTTAAATGCTTCTGCACCCTTCTGTCATCATGACTCAAGCTCTGTCCCAAATCATGCTATGCCAGTTCTTTAGGATATACAGTTAATAATAACTCACTCCAACATTTGGATAGAACACTGTGTGATTTACC
This sequence comes from Oxylabes madagascariensis, assembly GCA_013400675.1. NCBI lineage: Eukaryota > Metazoa > Chordata > Aves > Passeriformes > Timaliidae > Oxylabes > Oxylabes madagascariensis. Next base: position 8,796 of record VYZR01003057.1, on the reverse strand, counting down.
CAAACCACCTCAACGAGAGATGAATACTCCATGCAACTGTCACTAGGTGTTGCACATATTCTGAGAACTAAATTTACAATTGGTTTGGATACTCAAGATGAAAGTGATATAAGTATTCAGTCCTAAGGTCATGAGTCTTGGGCAAGAAAAGTCTCTGTATCCTTGAGAGCAGAAGAGTTCAGTTACTAATTTTCCCTTGCATCACTAAATAGCAAGTCTTCTTTCCCACATTTTAGTGTGAGAATGTGATGACAGAGATGCTATTAAGCAATTTAATTATAGCACTTCTGGGAGTACTCTAAGGTTAGAAATGCAACATTTCACATTTAACATCTTTAAATTATTTTTCCCTTTGCAATGCACGTTCACAATCATTTAAAAACCCATGAATTTTGACATACCTTCAAACAGGTTATTCCATGTTTAAATGACAGTGGTTCTCACTCTAGTGTAAATATTATATCATAAAGCCTTCTTAATACTCCACTATTCCACAGAAATGGTTCTGAACTTGCTGATGAGTGGAATTCTTTTGTTTTCACCTCTCCAAGGGAAACACGTAGCAATTTAAATCTTACAACAATAGGCTTGCTTTTCTTGGTAACATTTCACAAATATCTTGAAAACAGTCCATGGAACAAAAGGGTCTGCTACTCACAGGATGACAAAAAATTGTTATATTAGGAAGAAGGAAAAAAAAAAATCACTCAAACCATTTCAGATGCTAATAAATAAAACCAAACCAGTTCCTAAGAAAATGTCTTTAATTTTCATGTTATGGAAATACATATTTTGGTTTTATTTCCATGATACAAAAATTTAAATATCAAACATTTTCTGAAATCTACCAATGCAGATCCTCTTTTAAACAAATAAAGGGCTGGTGCAGTTAGCAGGTTTATCACAGGTACCAAAAAACATTTTTTTACAAAATCAGGATTTAAAAGTGGAAACAACAGATGTGAAAACAAAGAAAAACTACCTCCCACCAGGAAATTAATGTTTGAGAAACTTTTAAGTTACAGTTTTTTGAAAGGGTAAGGTATGTGTAAGGCTGGTATTTAGATGAATACCACCTGCACTGGGGGTGGGGGTAGAGAACAAATTCAAAAAATGTTCCTGGTTAAAGAAACAGGTACAAAGCAGTATGTGAAACTGCAGTTCTACCTGTTTCCAGAATGCTGACAGCATACTGATGCTGCCTGAAAAAATAGCTAAATATTAGGAGAGCTGTGGTAACTCCCCAAGCAGAGGAAACAGCCTAGCACAAAATCACAGAGTGCCAGTTCTTGTACAGTTCACAGCCAGCATGCCAAAGGAGGTGACCAAAGGACACTGAGTCTTGCTTCTTAAACCTAACATCAGTTACAACAGCAAGGGTTTCACAGGGTCAACGACAAGTCATGTACTAGGTGATATACATACAAGTAAAATTGACAGTGATTGTTCAAGAAACAGTTTAAAATAATTAAACTGATTTTCAGGACACATACTGCTTTGTTAACACCACTTTATTTAAATAAAGTATGGCTTCCAAGAGGTGCATTCTCTCAACTGCTTTCAATCAATTCCACTTGTTAAGGCAGTTGTTTCCTACCATGTTTCAGGGACCTCAAAAATTCCAGTGGAGCTAGTTGTGAGGCTTCCTAGAAGACAGAAACATGGAATAAAAATTAAATCAAGATTTTTTTGTTGTTCTTTCAGAGGATATTAAGACATATTTTCCTACAGAGGGAGGCTCTAGATACATTACTGGCAAGTCAGTCTTTACAGAGAGAAACCAAGAGACTATTTATGAGTAAGTACTTACAAAAAAAAAAAAAAAGGAAAAAATAAAGGTTAATTTCAGGTTTCTTACATAAATGGTAAATACTGTATTTTTAACACTAGTAATTAGGTAATTTTGGTTTTGCAATTACTGGGATGATAAAGTTAAATACTATTTTCCCAAGTGTACTTGTTATTTTTATTTAGGCTGTTAAGACAGGGAAGAATATTTCCATCCCAAATTAATTGGAGAATAAAGATGAATCACTAATACCGATAACACATATTCCCATAATGCCAAATATAGAGCCTGAGTTTTATACTTGGAATTACCATAGACACTCTTGTCATTTTGCATATGCTTACAGGCCCCAACTGCCCTACTGAATAAAAAGAAGAAAATGATTTCCAAGCACAGCTTTTGAATCAGCTAAGAAAGATTTTACTCTACCAAGTCAGGAGAAAGGATGCCTGCTATACAATACCACTTTCTGGATAAAAGCTGCTAGTGTAGTTATTGAAATGAAGCTTTAATTATGAATATTTGAATATACTTCAATGCAAGCAGTGCTTCAGATGACTAATATGGAATGGTCATCTGGACCAAATTAAGATACAATTTAATTTTATTATAGTCCAATTTCTGCAAGATATTACTAACAAACACTGAAAGAGAATCAACAAGAAATATATCAATAAAAAAAAATCTTTTGATGTTTAAATTCATGTGATCTAAGGTTAGTTATTTACTTTTTTTGTACAAGCGGCAATAACTCACAAACCAGCAAAAATTACAAGGTGAAACATCATCATCCGATTATAACCTGCCTGTATTTAAGTCAGATGCTCAGTTCCAAGTATTTCGGCTAAAAACTATATAGGTATTAAAATCTGAAAACGTCCACCTTCACACCAACCCTAGGCAAGAAGTCTTCAGCCAAATAAAGCACAATAAAGGTTATGGTTACAAACACCACACAGAACACGGAATGTATTAATGCATATATCAAAACAGAGTGCCTTCAATTTTGCTTACGATATGCAAAATACATTGAGTAACCTTAACCACAAAGTCACATTAAAAAAAATTAAGAATACCTAAAAAAATATACAAAAATCTTTAATTTAAGGAAGAAAGTAAGCAAAAGTAATAAATCAACAACATTTTGATTCCTTTGGTTGGTGTCAGATTGGATTTTGGTTGGCTGTGAGTTTTTTTGTTTGGGGTGAGTTCTTTGCTTTTTGATGTTGTTTCGGGTTTGTTTGTTGAGTTTTTCTATGGTGCAGTCTTCAGTTTCAAGAAGAACTTGAAATGTAATGGAGCAAGTTACTGCTCGAAGTGCAGATTTTCAAGAAAAGAATTCCAGTCCTGTTCAGGCCTAGAACATTCTCAAACAGAACAGAAAACCATGTGCATGAACATTGCACTTACCTGCTGCAATTTGCTCTGTCTTGATCTTTTTCAACTTTTTGGCTTTCTTCTTACCATCTTGAAGGGACTCTGCACAAGAGTCTGTCTGATCATTTTCTGGATCTTGGCCTTCTCCCTCTTCCATATCATCAGAACCAGTTTCTTCCTCAATAGGACTCATGCTTCTCTTTCCCACTGTACTGGTACTTGTAAAACTGGAACACAGAAGAAAGACGATTATGAAAAGGCCAAAAGTAACTATTACATGGGTACACGTTGTACATCTATTAAACACTTAGGAAGGTAGAAAAAGAAACTGTCATAAATGGTGTACCATGAAATTACATTATCTGAAAGATCTGGCTTAACTATAAAATTCCATACATTTGCTATCTAATCCAATCCAGTGTAGATCAAGGTATTCATTCTTTGCACTATTGATATCTCAGACTTAGCTGCTATTCTGATGAGATCACTCATCTGAAATGTAATTAAATCCCTTCTCTATCCCTGCATGGTTTTAGATTTTATTCATAGTTACGCAAGCTCTTTAAAGCATTGTCAACAGACACCAAATCATGCACAACTGAAGCCTCAAAATCACAACTTGAAATTGAAGGAATCTACATGCTAACTTCATCCTCTCTCCTGGAACTGCAGGTAGTTTTAAAAGCATTTCTATATAAAGGTAGAGAAAACCATCAAGCTCCATATATAAACTTTAGATCCAGCTTTCAAGTGCAGAGTCCTATTATTCCTGGAGTCATTAAAATAAAAAGCACAAAAAATTGCACATTCATTTCATTAGTAGCATTTGAATGAAGTCTGACTAACACAGTATAAAGCTGTGATGAACTCAGAGCTCCATTCCGTTCAGCACACACTGAAATAACCTTGCATAGGCTTTTGTTCCACAGAAATGCTATTGTTAAATTTTGTAATTGTTATTGTTAAATTATTGTAAAGACAAATGACAATATTAAAATCAAATTAGCATGAGTATAAAAGAGAATGCAGTAGCAAAGGGACTAATTAAAAAACAGTTCCCATTATGAACTTCTAGATATGTAAACACTAGTTACTTAAATGTCTAATATAAAGCTTTTAGAACAACCAATTTTAAAAAGGGTAGTTTTAGATTAATGAACTTTTATTTTTTAATTAGAACTACACAACATGGCTGTATGCATCTAAGCCATGTTCTATTCTGTGAGTTAAATAAATATTAATACTAAGTTATAAAACAAAGTTTTACAAGGTATTTTTTTTTTTCTTTTTAATCAATAGCAGTGAATTACAGCGCTTCAATAAGGTTTCAGCTAAAGGAAGAACTGTTAAATTTTGTAGTACAGTTTTGGCTTTGAAATGGAATTTTTTCAGCTGAACATTTTGCAACTTAAAACAGAGTCTGTCTGGGATGTCCAAAGGCAATAAACAAAGATGAAACATATGATTACATCTCATGCTCTTACTTCCACTTTAGGAGCACAAACATCATTTACTTTGATGAATAGCTGCTTTTTCCTCCAAACGTTCACACACAGAAGGCCTTCTTGCATGATTTCTTACAAATCATCATTTTGAGTCATACCACAACTACCACCAATAAAAATGCTGGATAGAACTGTTAATCCTATGTACACACTTCAATATTGCAAAATAGGCAAAAACTAAGTTTGGAAAGAAAAAAAGTCTAGGGAAGAAGGAGCATTTAGGAAATGAAAAACTACTATTTTTTAAAAATATAGTTTAGAAAAGCTTGCAAGAATTCTACTTTGGGGAAAGCCACTCTGAAAAATACATTAGGAAGAAAAAACTCAGGAGCCATAAATTATGATCCCAGGATTTCTTCAGTACTCAGAAGGGAACTTGCACTCACTGTAGGAAGAAGATCCCTTCTTGAATGGTCTTATGGCTGAATTTAATTTTTTCCAACTTAAGACTCCTGTGAAGTTATTGCAAGTAAATAGAAACAAGTTCTTGACTTTCTGTGCACATTTAGCTGAGTACCAAAGAACAACATAAAAATTAATTTCATGCCTTATGGTCCTCCTGCAGATACCTTAAGGGGAAAAAAAACCCCCACCACCAAAAAGTGGCAGCACAAAATACAAAATAAACATATTTTATAATGAAGAATCATTGTCTTCCTGTCTCCCAAATTCCTTATTTTATTCTATATTCATTCATTGATTGCATGGCTTCTAGAGGGAAAAGGGTTAATTTTTTTATATCTTGTCCTTCTTTAACCTTAAATAAGATTAAAGATTACAGCAACATTATTTATGCACTTAGTAGTAAATGAGTATGGTTGCATATATGAGTTAGAGCACTACTCAAAGTTCAGTTTTCTAATTATAACAGTTATTTTGGATGTGTCCACATATCTGCCTCGACTTCCTCATTCAGCTGAGAGACAAGGGAACAAAGTTAAAGATTCAAACACAGTAATAGCTTTCGTTGTTGTCCAATGCAGACAGACCTCTTTATGATCCTTATGACCATTCAGAGACACAGGTTTATACCACCCTCTAACCACATACCACTTAGGTTTCAAAATATACCTGTACAACAGCTATCTAGGCAATAACTCTCTTTATTTTCTAGAGAATATATTNAAGATTAAAACAAAAGGATGGATGGATGGGAGCAGAATGCTGAAGTACAGAAGCATTGCTTCTGAAAATCTTGTGCTAGTGTCTTATACAGGGAATAAAACTGCAACATTAGCCCAGCTGTCCCCCTGCAAGGTTTTCCTTTAATACTGAAAAGCCAATTAAAACACAGCTTAAGCAACACTTCATCACAACAAGGCATCTGGAACTGGCCTGGATATATGAGGACCAACAATTTCAAATAAATTTCATTTACACAAAAACATAAGTGCTCTTGACACTTGAAACAACATTGAGGGGTGGGAGTAGATACTGATCCATCATAAAAATCAGTGATTTCAGCTGAAGAGCAGGTGAAATCACCTGAAATAACATAACAATGCAGGAACACTATAATAATTTACTTGCAATATTTGTTATCTATACCCTTAATACCTCAGCTTTTGCCAATTCTTATCCTTTAGTGAGTAATAAACCACTATAAAAAACCATTTATGTAATAAACCAAAAGAATCATCTGTAGAAACACTTGCACCTTTCAAAAATTAGATGATCTTTGGCAAAATGAAGAAATTAAGAGAAGTGGTGCTAGCAAACAGCACCCTGACTTGACAGAAGATGCAGCACTCATAGTTTTAGGTAGAATATCTGTAAGGCAAAGTGATGTATCTCTTTCTTGTACTTTATATGAGTCTTTTGCCATTGCCCTCATTCTATTTTAATATTTCCAGATGATGATCAGAAGAATAAGTAAGTACAAATAGAGCACGGTACCTAGTTTTCCATAGAGCACACCCTATTTGACTTTTCCTGCTATGGTTTAACACTATTTTGCTAAGGAAAAGCTCTTAAAGCCATGCATTTAACAGTCATGGCAGAGCTGGCAGGCAGTAATTTGCTAAGCACAACATAGCCAGTTCCATCTGTTTCCTGAGTGTGTTCTGAATAGCAACAGATTTGGACAAGAGGATCTTATTTACTACTTGAAGTTTTGTCAAATGCAGCAGTTTTTCCTCTCCTTCTCCATCTTACATTAATAATTAGGCACATTTCCATTGAAATAAATTTTTATATTTAACAACAGTATTAAGTTATATGCAAGGGATATATATTAAGTATAAATAATTTTACCTTGTGACTGCTATTAATAGTATTAAACTTTATTTTCTGAAGTGTTTTCTACAGATAGTCCTGTATCCTCTACAATACAGGACTACAGTTTTA
>VYZR01002896.1:557-13176 GCA_013400675.1 Oxylabes madagascariensis | reverse complement strand
GTACCCATTTCTCCTTGTGCTATAACTACAGTTCCCGATGAAGAGTCCCTTTCTGGTTTTCCTGTCAACCCCCTTCAGATACTGAAAGGTGGTATGAGGTTTCCATGCAATCTTCTCTTCTCCGGGCTGAACAGCCCCAACTTTCTCAGCCCCCGTCCCTCTTCTACGGTGTGATACAAGGGAAAAGCAGTTGCTTGTTTAATGCCACGTGAATGGTTCCGCAGACTCACGTTGTGTTTCTGACTCTGCCCCCAGGTTCTCACGGGAACATTTATGAAAGCAGCTTGCTGCGCCCCGGACAGTGCTCTCTTTCCCAGGGGAACCTCGCCATGTATTCCCCTCGCTGGCAGGGCAGCTCCTCGGAACTGGACAGCGGCAGGCAGGTCATGCGGAGGAGCCAGACGACAGCTGCCATTCCCGAGTGTCAGCTGCAGCCCGCGGCGTCCCGGGTGTGCAGTAACCCTCACAGTGAGGTTGGCTGCAGGAGTTCAGACCTGTCTCACTCCAGGTCGGAGCAGCACTTGACTTTAAGCAGTGTGGAGGACCTCAGTGAGCACGACTCCAACGCGGGTTGTTTGCAAAGCACAGCCAAGCCCTCCTACAGGAAAGAGCGGCCGCCACCCCCTTACCCAGGCCCAGCAAAAACAAGCTCTGCCTTGCCCCAGCGGTCGAGTGTTTCTTCAACGCTGCACTCTTTGTGGAGACTTCAACGCCCAGAAAAAGGCTCGGGGCCGAGAGCAGCTGGAGGGCCGCCAGGAAGAGCCCCTGACCAGGCCACCTCCAGGCAGGAGCAGCCAGCCCCACACACACAAGTGGGTCACAGCTGCTCCACAGCACCTCAGAGCCAGAACAGTAAAAGTGTTTCCGAGGCGGACTGGAATGAGTGGCAGAGGGAGAGGTGGCAGATTTGGGAGCTGTTATCAGCTGATAACCCTGATGCCCTCCCAGAAACCCTTGTATGATCTGACTCTGTGGAACCGCCACTCATACCCATGGCTCTGTCTCGTGGGAAAACAACGGTGACATTGGAAAACAGGGAGGGCTTGTTTGTTTTATACCAACTGAATTGCATATACTTTTTAAAAACTTTGTTCACTTTAATTTCTCAACGGCACTGTCAAGCAGTTAATTTGCAAATACAGTATGTTCCTGTTTTTCAGCAAGCTTTTGAGAAAAAACAAGGTGAAAACTTTAGTTTAATAACTCTGTATGCATATGCTGTGTATAAGATAAAACTGTTGCTTTGATGTTGCTAAAAATGTATTTATATATCTGCAGTTTTGATGATTGTATATTCTGTAATGGGTATTGTATGATAATCATGTTATGTTTTCATATACAGATGTCAATCAATCATGACTGCTTTTTTAAAAAAATCACTGCACTTACATTACCATGATATGCATTGGAATTCTATAGAAAGTGCACAAGCTGGTTTCTGTGCTTATATATATTAAAAAAAAAGCTGTTAAAGGGGAAAGTTGTACTTCTTTTCACTGCCTTTTGAAAAACACTAAAATAAAGTGGAACATGAAAAGCCATATATTTTATAAGGGTAGTAGTGAGCTTAGAGGGGGAAATACAAAATATTTTTTTCTTATACATATGTTTGCAAAAAACTTTAAAATTTGACACAAGATTGTAAAAGTGTTTTTTTAGATTCTGGTAGGGAGCAGCTCAGAGAATCTAAGAACAACATTGTGCCTAAACCAACGAAGGATGTGCAAAATCTGCCCTCCCATTCTAAAGGAAAACCAATGTTATATATGCAGGATATAATATATATATTTATAAATGTATGATTTTATGTATTGTTTTAAAACAATAAACTGGAATCCAAATTTTAGAAAACCAAACCTAATAAATTGAGATGCGTAACACTGAGAAAGAATATGGCTTTTCCTTTGAAATAACAAAGCTCCAGCATTAAGAAAGTTAGAGAAAGGAAAAAAATGCAGACAGACACATGAAAGGGAGTCAAGTAGATTTTCAGAAAGGAACATGACATTTGAAGAAGCTCACAACTCTATTTCTATAAATATTGTGCCAAAGCCTGGGTCAGTCACACTTCCTCGGGAGCTGTATGTTGCGTTGTGTTAAATGTTGCTGTTTTGTACACGTTGTTTTTCAACTGCAGAGCCATTTGTGGGCAGAGGGTGGCAATGTACTGCAGCGTTCCAGAGAAATTCCTTCTTAGCGCTCCATAAGGGAAAGTGTATCATATCAAAAGAATTTTATAAAACATACTAGTCTTAATTTTAATGAAGCTGAAGACTTATTCAGTGATGTTGTCTTTAAGTTCTATCTTGTGCCATAATGATGGAATAAAAAGCTAAGTAAAACAATGAGCATATTTTTTGCTCTTTTTTTTTTTTTTTTTTGATGTAAGGTTTATGCGATATTGATGTGTTTTTATTACATTCTTGAGTGTCTCTATCAAAAACATCTAAAAGGCATAGGAGCTTAAGGGCCACCTTCAAATTCAACTTAAATATACAAGATTCAAGGTTTTACTTTAGCGTGAGGCTTAAAATCCATCATATAAAGAGTCCTTCCCCTCATATCTCCGTTTCTCATCATATCTCCATTTTCCAAGTAAAAGCACCAAGCCAAGTAGAAAGAGGCAAGATTTGACCTTTGACTGTTTTCACTCTTTTTATGCAGAATAAATATCATTCTTTTCTGGTAGTTGCAAAACCTTTCCGAATATTATCACGGTATGAGACTTGATAGGAAAAGCTTCTTGTGTGTCCCCTGTTGCAGCAACTGTGTGTCAATTTATTAAAAAAAAAAATGCAGTCCACCCCAAATTAAAATCAATGTGGAATACGAAGAAAGACAAAAATGAACTCTTACAATCTTCACTATTTGATCTTGTTTCATATTACTCCAGGCTTGATACAGGTTTGCTGTAGGTAATTAGCTCCCAAGTAGTCCTCAAAACCAGTCATCGTGTAAATCTTGCTGTAGAAGATGATGTACTCACTAGATGTCCATCTCTTCATTTTAAACCCTTCTAAATACATGAGCACCTGCACCCTTTTTAGTGAAAGATGTCTGAGGACTACTCAGCCTCATGAAGAGATTGCCTTTTGCTGCTCCCTCTCCCTGTATGTATTTATAAATATATACCTGTGTATTGCCATCTACATAGAGTTTGTGCTACAAAAGATGAAAACAGAAGGCAAGACAAAAGACAAGACCACTGCTGGAGGACAGCCTTGTGTGCACACATTTCAATAGATTGTCATGTGGAAGAGAAGGGATACAAAATAAATTCCAATAAGTTAAAGTAACATTTGGCAAGACTGTATCATTTCTGTCATTTTCATTTGAACAGGGCAGAGCAGAATTATCATGAGCAGGTTAAGAATGTAATTTTTAGTTGCAAGTCTTTCCAGGAAAGGCTGAAATCAGTGACATACTCTTTTTTTATATGTTTCACAAGAAAGGTAGCCATGAAAGCTTGTTTCTGGTTTTATGATGGGTGATAGATCTGTATGGGATATCCCATTTTAGATCTCTAAATGATCCTATGACACATGCTGTTGAATAGCCATAAAACTCATTTAACAGGGAGTCCCTAGTGTGAGGGTATCAAAGCTTTTTTTCTGACTCCCTCCCTTGGGAGGAGAATTCCTGTCTTAGCAAAGGGGTCATGGGCCTGTGCTTTAATGAAGAGTGACAGAGAAGGCCCCCGCTGGAGGTCTTGAGGCCTCTAGGCAAACTCAATTTCCCTCCCATCACTTCTTATCACATCACACTGGTTCACACCTAGGACTGTAGATAAACCACTTTCCCCACCTGGGCTGAATTACCTCTCTCAGGAGTTGTCTCTCAGTTGGGAGGAGGGATGTGCTGCACTCACAGGTGAGCCCAGGAGAGGTGGGGTGTGGGGGCTCCAAGGACAGGGTGCCTGCGAGTTGCCCATAGAGCAGGGGTTGCATTTCTGCTGGAGAAACAAGAAATGCAAGCATTCAGTACAGCTCCAGGTACAAGCCAGATGTGGTGAGGAACCTGTCAGTCAGGGAAAAAAGAAAAGACAGACTTTAAAATACTAGTTTAAAGATGACTGTTGCTGCCGTCTTTGAAAACATGATGTGGTTGCACTGTTGGGTTGCGTATTCTAAGACCGTGCTCCTCAGCTGAGGGGTCAGTTGCACCTTCTCCCTCTTCCCCAGCTTACTATCCCAACCCTTAGACCAGGTCATGGAGTGGTGGGAGGAGTTCCTGGGCTTGTTGATCTTGCTGAAACTTGTCCTGAGCAAGGAACACATAAAATTCAGGTGGCTTAGTGTCTCTCACAAGTGGTGGGCACAGGGGAGGAGGAGGGACAGGGTCAGAGATGGGGAGAGGAGAAGGGTGGGACTGACTCCTCTGTCAGGTGCTCCAGTGAACCCTGTCAGGTGCTTCAGCAACCTCGAGCCTTGCTACTTCAACCTGCAGGCAGGAGCCCGGCCAAGCCCTTGAGAGTGGCTCTGAGATACAAACCTGAGTCGACCCAGCTGCTGCCTTGGGTACATGAAATCTCAAGCACTCTGCTGCCTACCTTGGGAGCCCGGGCTGCCACCATGGTATAGGTAATGCCACTCAGAACTTCTCAGCTGTTGAAATGATGAGGTTCAATGGACTGGAATTTGTGGTTGTTTGGTGTGGGGAGGGAGGTGCTACCTGGTTTTTCACTGTTTTTTTGTTTCACAGGCATTGGTCGAGGTCAGAAATCTCAGTTCCAGCCTTTCTGGAGAACCAGAACCAATGAACCAATGCCCTGCATTGCTGGTCTGGCAGAGGATCAGGGACTTCTTTCTCTGGGAAACACACAGGATGTCTCAGCCGCATCTTGCTCCTTGTCTCTGTCTCTCTCTTTCCCTCCCTTCTTTTTGCATTAATAAAAAAAAAAAAAAAACAAACCCAGTAGCTCTATTGTGCAATATTTAACCTCACAGAGCTGCAAAGCAGTGGAAATGGTTCTCGGTTGCATTAAAGAGTATTTTAACATCAGTAAGTTCTTTTGCATCACTGGGAACTGCAAAGCACTGCTGTGCTACAGTTGCTGTAGGGGAAAGTATCTGCAGCCATACAGTGCTGCACAGACCACAGAGCTATTCCAGGCTGAGGTGCAAAGCATATCAAAAGGTGGTATCTGCATCTGTAAAAGTTACTCACAGGCCCCCTTTTTATTCAGTGGAAAGAGGTGGGTATTTCTGTGCCACCTTGATACAGCCTTCGTGTGTCTTTCTTTGAAGGACAGTCTCTTTTGAGGGGCTGGTTACTAGAAGAGCCTATTTTTTCCTTTCACTGCTATAAAGAGAGCCTAAATAAGTCACCCAAATATGGTGGCCCTCCAAGTTCGTTGGGGTGAATCCCACCCCAAGGGTCTAGTAAAACAGGGAATGGATGGTGAATGTTCAACACAGATTTCCCGTTCCTAGGAAAAGGGAAATTTACTCAGAGGCCTCAGTGTTGGGGTTCCTAGGTGAACCTGGGACTAGAGGGGCTGGCAGAGTCAGTGTTGCTCCTGGGGGCCTGGGGAGATGGCACAGTCAGCTGTGAGAAATACAGGCTTTTTGCAAAGTGAGGGAGAGATGCTGCCTGGTCTGGAATTTCACCTTTTTTTTTGGTTGTGTGACTGGTTGGTTGGTTGGTTTTTAAGTTGGATTTCTTTATTCACTGAAAACTCTGTTTCCAGATGAAGTGATAGTGTTCATAAACAGACTGTGATTTAATTAATTTGTTCAGTGACTTAAAAAATGAATATATGATTTCTGGAAGCAACCTAATTTGGGCATTTTATATATATAGCAGGGAGGTGGCTTGTATTGATTCCCAAGTGGCACTGGCAAATGGAGACAGGCAGATAAAATCTTCCTTTTGAAAGATGGGTGTTAATTCTCTTTCTTCTGCTTCTGAGAAAGTAAATGCCTTTGCCACTGGAGTTTTAGGGTCAAAGAGAGAAGAGGAGGAAGGAGGGAGGAGGAAAGAGGATCCACTTCTCTCTTAAATTGTAGTTGGGAGGGGTGAAAGCGTGTGCATGTGAGAGCAGTATCTCCAGCTGGGTGGTTGTCACACTCTGTGGGTGAGGACTTCAGCCCCAGACTGTGCAGTCTTCTCATGATTATTCAAACTTTTAAATAAAAGAGAATAACTTTTAGCAGTGTCTCTTTTGAAGAAAGGGGACATGAATAGACACTTCAATCACCATTTCCTTTTGCTGGGTTTGCTCTATTCCATTTCCCTTTGTCTACTTTCAACCATAGCTATGAGCTATAATTAAAAAAAAAAAATTAAACTGGCCTGGGAAAAAAAGATTTCTTTCTGCATCATATTAACAGGAATCCAAATTTTGTCTGCTTTGAAAAAGGACTATTGACCAACCAAGGTATCCTTTAGAGTACAGAAACTCTTCTATTACTCTGAGAAAAGAGCACCTGACCCTGGTTACTGTCTTCAGCTTCACAGAGGTGAATTAGAGATGCCATTCAAAAATGAAAGAGAGAGAGGAAGGAAGGAAGGAAGGAAAGACTGAAAAGCATTTTATCATGCAGAAAGTAACAAATGCACACAGTAACCTGCCAAGCAGGGTTACTGAAGTAAAAACACACTGTTCACCCAAGGACAAGAATCATATGATCACTTTGGGGAGATGGAGTGTTGAATATGGAAGCAGCATCTGGCTTTTCTCCTAAAAAAAGGTTTAAAAGGGTGAAATGCTGAACAAACTCTTCCTTTCACCCACAAGCTATTTCTGTAGCTCTGAACAGCAGCTAAAGGTTACCAGCTGTGCTTATGCCCAGGGTGCTATCGACGTTGTGTAGCTGTGGCCTTCTTTCTGATTGCAGGGAGAGCTGGAGCCCTGAAAGAGCTCAGTGTTGCAAGAAGGCTCTTCTGAAATATTCCTTAAAAAATCACAAAAAGCCCTGACTCCAGTATTATGAGCCACTTTTCAGTCTGTGAAAAAAGGAGTAAAACTGAAAGAAAAGAAAGAGCTCTGGAGCAGCAGCCTCATCCCCACTGGGGCTTTCAGTGGGTGATTGTTGTTTTGGAGGAACCTATTGCTTATAACTGACAGTGGTAAGCAAGTGGTAGGACCCAGGGAGCAGGGAGGCTGCAAAGATAATTTAAAAAATAAAGAAAGAGGGAGAGAAAGAAAGTTTGTAATGCAAAGTGAATGCTGTTTTCCCATGTCTGCCACTAACAGACAAGTTTCTGAATCTTCAAGTGTTCCCATCCTTGAGGAGTCAAGATTTGTAGTTGCAAACATTGAGAATTGATGTGATGGAGTAGAACAAGGCCCAGAGAACCCAGCAGGTGTGAGGATGCCCTGCTATCTTGCGTGTCTTGTCCTCCATGGCACTGTAAATAATTCTGTCTGATCCTGGTGCTAGTGAGAAGATGGGCATGAGAATATGTGTGAATTTTGAGCCTTGCTGCAATGACATTGCTACACAAATGCAGGGGCAGAGTCACGCTGCCTTTTGTTGTGCACTAGCCAAGACCAAAGAAGTAATCTTCAATATGTCCCTCCTATCATCTGGTGATTTGAACAATACTCCTGGGATGTATCAGGCCTATTTAAGCTCTGAGTATCTATCATGTTCTCCCATCCCCCTGGTTAGTGGGCACAGCCCAGCAGCTGCACAGCACTCATCAATGGACCACACACAGCTTTCAGGTCCTACCTTCCTCAGCCTGGACTGAATTCCGTGGGGCAGGGAGGTGGTGTGTGTGTCTCTCTCCCACAGCCCACGATGGTGGAGCTCAGCTGAGAAGCTGATGCCTTTCCCCAAGGACAGGGAAGCACACCTGAAGATGGTGCTGCCCTGTATTTGGCATCTATGTGGGTTTCCATGCCCTGGAACCCTTGGACAGTTGTTCAACACTGAAGATTAAATGGCCTGAGCTGTTTTGGCTTGTGTTGCACTGAGACTCCAATGCCCCGAGGGTTGGAGCATGGGGGTATGGCCCATGGTGTTTGAAGGCACAGGGAGTTTGGGAGAGTTTCATGTGCCCTGTGCCAGCACTACATTTTGTGCTGGGAGTAAATAGAAAGCCTCATACTCTGAGGCAGCCCTTTGGACACCTTCAGACTCACCTTCAGACACCAAATGAGAGTGTTTCTTCCCTGAGAGCCAGACAAGCTGAACCAGGAGCCTTGGGAAAGCAGCAGTGTTAGCGCTGCAAAATGAGCCCTTGCTAGCTGGTACCAGAAACTTCTGTTTCACTTCTCTTGCAGAATAATGGGGAAGTGCCAAGGGGAGGGGCTGAAAAGAAATAAAGCATTCCAGAGAAACCTCTCTTTTGTTAGAGGAAATTCATCATTCCTGCCCACAAGGAGATATCCAATTGTCACTGCAGGTAAGCCCTGAGAAATGGAGGTACTCTCACATCCTCCTGGGATGGGAGAGGGCAGCGTTCAGCTCCCTGCTACAAGAGCTGTGCCTGTGGTGTGCGTCCTGTTTGTGGTTGTTGTGGGGGTCTTCATTTTATTTGGTATTTCTCTGCTCTGCTCTTTTGTCTTACTGATCTTCATATGCACAGGGAGGGTAGGATCTGCCTTGAGTATGAAAGAGGGAGCAGAAACCTGTACTCCCCTGTGAGGAGAGCTGTTCAGAAGATTTTTGGGTTAATATTCATACTAGCCTCAGGCAATTTTCTACTCTGTTTTAAGGGAGTGGGCAGGGAGAACATGTAGTTGTTGTTTCCTCTGGTATCAAGGGATTAGCTTAAGGCCATGGATAAGGAGCATCAGGGATGCAGATGGCAGTGGAAGAACAAAAGTAACCATAGGAGACTGGGAAGACAGAAAACCCTACCATCCCTTTTCATAGAAAAGATTTTTTTAAAAAATCTTCCATAAGCATTTTTCCTTCAAGCAATAAGAAATACCCCATGTCAATTCTGATCAGCCCCCACCCAGTGAATTGAGACAGAACTGAGTGCAGTACAAGGCAAGGAAATATATTTGGGCACCAAATACAATAAAACCATGCTATTAAGGTTTGTATGCCATGTTCTGCTATACCAAAGCTCATATCAATCATAACAGTAAAATGTGGATAACTTCTGCCTAATTCTGGACATTTGCCACAACATGCACAGTGAACCACTGTGAACCCCTGAAAACTAAAAGGAGTAGGATAAGATCAGAGTTTCCAGGTCATGATTTGTATTTACAACTTAATAACAAGTACTATCCTCCCTCTTTTTTTTTTTTCCTTTTTTTTTTTTAACACCGAGTGTTTCTGTAAACTTGTCTAGGCACAGAAAGGAGGGCATTCCTCTGCGGTGCTCCATATTAGAAAAAGGCAGCAAACACTTATTGCATGTCAATTGTAGGTTTGGACTCAATGTCAAAAGCCAAAAGCTGCCTTGTGCTGACCCTCCAGTTTGCATTTATCTCTGAAAAAACCTTAGAAGTTTTCTTAAATGGGAGGGAGAGATAAAACGAAAACACAAACCACAGTCATGATGCTTTTGCCACTTGGTGCATGTCCACTTCATGTCTTTGTAGACAGTTTGGTGGATTTTCCAGTCTCGAGTGCTGTGGAGACAGCCCTCACTTGCAGCGACCTCCCCTCCACCCTCACTACTGTGAGGAGCACACTGTGCCTCCACTATCAGTGTCAGCTGTGCTCAGCCCTGTGCGGCTGCAGCAGGAGCCACACTGACTCTTCCACAGGGCCCTGGGAATTGCTGCTATCTCCACACCCCTGGTCTCCATCTCTCCGTGGCTCTGACCCCCTTCATAGCACATCCCTCCCTGCCTGGAATTTCTGTGCAGGACAAGACTCTGTGCCAGGGGGTAGGTGGGCAGGCCATGAGCCCCAGGATTTTTGCATCTCCAGCTCAGCTGCAGGCAGGATCTCAGAGTGGCCACACATCCAGCTGTCAGTGCCAACCCACAGGCTTTGCTGTGTGACCCTGTCAGATCCAGTGATTGGAGCAGCCTTTGTAGCAGGGATGAGATTATACCGTAAGGATTAGCATCTCGCACTCAGGACTTCTTACACTTCTTTCCAATCACACAGCAGGGAATGTTGTTTATTTGGCAGGCCTATGCAAACACACTAGCAGGGCAACTGGAGCAGACCTTTCTGCTAAGAAAGTTTATGCTCACTGCACAATTGTGTTAATGTAAACCCATTGCATTGGCATCAACAAGAACCGTGCTGAATACTTTAATTCTCCCACCCAGCAAACAGGCTGCTGGGCTGAGTTCCTCATGGCTGCAGCCAAAACCCTGCCAACCTTGTCCCCCGTGAACTAGATGTTCAGTGAGGAGGGAGACAGGAAAAAAAGACTTTTCTTAAAATACATCCATACAGGCCTTTCCTTTCAGCTTTATAGTTTTATTTGGTAAACTAAGGTAAAAGCCATATAGCAAGATCAGCTGAAAACTCAAATATCTTTTGCATGTCAGAGCCCGTGGACCTTTTCCTTAGAGCAGGAGAGTTTTGGACTATGTTCCCACAAAGGGATTAACTAGAGAGAATTTCATTGCCCAGCTCTCTCTGCCAGTCAGGGGGCTAAACTACCTTTCATGAACATTACACTCTTGTAGAACAGACATAAAATTAGCTTTGTTTGTGGAATCTTTTCTAAGGGTATTAAGTTTTGTTTCAGTGTTTCTACATGTTGTTATCACGTGTTTAACACCAGGGCCACTCTGGGGTGAATACTGAATGGTTGGACTGCCAAAGAATGTCTGGGGAATCAAGTTAACAGGATGGTACTGGAAGTCAGAGCAGAGTCATGTAATAGTGACCATTTCACCTGACTGAATGCAAGAAACTATCATTTGGAGAACTGAGATTTCAGCTGTCAGAAGAGCAAGTACAAAGCAAGTGAGTGTGATGTGACAGAAACAAGTATCAAGACAGTACCAAGACCTCTGTGTGCTCTTCAGGCAGTGTCTGAAGCGCTTGATGGAATTACAAGCGCAGTGTTCCAAGAAATGCCCTCATGGCTCGCATCAAAGGTAATCTGTGCCCGTTGGAATGACTTTATTTTAGACATCTGTTCCTGCATACTGTAGGGGGCATATAAGGACATTGCACATATTATCACAAGACAAATCCTTTCACCACCCCAGGTGTGGCTGGGATGCTTTCCCAATGTTTTGGAAGAGCACCTGAGGAAAAGGAACATTGCTTTTCCCTGAAAAGGGGGAAAAGCCCCCTTTTCAGCTCTTCTGTCACCCCAAGAATAAGGTGGGCCACATCCTAATGCCTGTTCTCATAGGCAGGAGCAATCCTAAAATGTTTCTTAGTATTTACCTTCATATTGCATGATAGATACTCAGCAAAGTGGAAGAGGTGGGCTCAGATGAGCATCCTGTGATGTGATGAAGTAGTTTAGAAAGGACTTCTTATACCATGAACTTTCAGGCAGCATGAAATAAAAATTCACAAAGTCCCCTTTCAGAATTTTTAACTGACACTGCTACCCTAGCTACCCAAAATGTTGGGGTTTTGCCTTATTTTTCTCTCAAGACAAACTTTTTCATAAGCAAAGGTCCCATCTTTGGTAGCATCCCAGCTGTGCTGCTATCCCTAATTGTGCTGTGCTGTCTTGGGCATCACCTCGGATAGCTGAATTACACGCTGGCAACTTGTTCTCTCAAGATCTGGGAAGGCCACTGTATCCTGACCACTGGGGTGATCGAAGCATCCACACAGTTTGCCAAATCTCTCCTTTTGGCAGCTCTATCTAGAAAAGCAGATTGGGTTGCTATTCTTCGTTAGTGGTTCCTGAGGGCTCCACTATCATGGAAGACAAGAGTACATATGGGAGCACATGTGGCAGAGCAGGAGGTTCATCTTCAACCTTGCTAATCCCAACACCTTCTGTCTTAGCCAAATAGGGAGTTACCCTGCATGTTTTGCAATGTAAAACATCAGGACGAGTATTCCAAAGCAGCTCATCACTATGTCAGGAAGCTCTAGGATTTTGAAGAGGATGATGCACTATGGCTTTCAGTCAGGCTGTTAAAATCTGCTGTGTTCACACAGTACTGTGATGGGATAACTATACCCCTACTAGTTCAACAGCCAGTTACAGCAGTTTGGAGATTTTTTAATACTTATGCTTAACCTACTTGGACAAATTACCATTTTAATTTTTTTCAGAGCCTATCCCTATCACAGGAGTCCTTGCTTTCCCTCTTTCATCCCACAAACTTTTTCTTTCCACAAAATCTCTGGGACTCGCCCCCAGAAACTTGGTGTCAGTGCTTAAGATCCTGCAGCAACTTCCGTACTGTTTTCTGGCTTATCTGTCTCAGCCAAAGGATAATCCAGTGACCTTTTGCTGCCCTGACTGACAGTGGCACATGTGCTCATGACAGGGAGCCCCAGCACCCCTCACTGATGTAGCCAGACATAAAAATGGTAACAAATGCTTTGTTGATGAAGTCCAGTCCTTCCAGAGGATCCCTCATTTTAATACTCAGTTGCAGAGAAAGATGCTGGGCAAGTGGTTAAGTCCTTTGCTCTATTAATTTTGTGTGAACTCCCATCTCTTGGGACTAGTATTACAGGAAATTGCCTTCCTCCCTAAAACTCAGCCCATTGTACCAAGGGCAGTTGTTGCATCCAATAATGAAACAGGCACACCACAA
>VYZR01002837.1:8138-28468 GCA_013400675.1 Oxylabes madagascariensis | reverse complement strand
TAGGACAAAAACATTAAACCAAATACATGACAAAGCACCAGAGGCAGTAAAACCCCACCATGCACATCACCAATCTTTCCTCCTATAAGGTACTTATAAAATAAAAAAAAGTCCTTCTTGACACAGCACCATCTTCAGAGTGTAAAAACATTACTCCTTTATATTCTTAGTTACCAAAATAGAACCAAGGCAGGTCAGCTGCAGCTAGCTTTGTCTCTTGATAAAGAACTGTGAAACATCCTCTTGAGAGTGGGACCATAACTTTCCTGCAAGGCAGGCAAATAGCATCCATACGTCAAATGCCAAGTAGCTGTACGCACATGCCACATACTATAATTAAGCACAAATTCAAGTAACATTTACATACTACAGAGTCCACATGTACCTACCCAAAAAACATGACCACTTCACAAAACGTATACAGGCAGTAATATCAGAACAACTGAGGTACTGGAAACACAAATATTTATGCCAAGAGATTTCAATATCATACAGCAATATAAAAGCAGTAATAAAAACATTTGCCAGTCTAAATCAAATAAAGCTATCTAGGAAAAAAAAAAAAAAGGAAAAAAAAAAAAGAAAAAAAAAAAAAAAAAAGAAAAAAAAGAAAAAAAAGAATGCAGCTCNAAAAAAAAAAAAAAGAAAAGAAAAGAGAGAAGCTAAATAAAAAGTTATTTAGGGACAGAAATACCTGAACAGAAAAGAAGTGTGTTAACTACAGCATGTAACATGTCATCCCAAGTCAACCCGTAATTGAAGTACTGGCTTAATACATCACTACTGTGACATTTTCTTCAATAAATAGAATAAGTCTTGACAATACAAAAGGTGCATATTACTGTGTATGTTTCAAGAGGAATATCTGTAATATAAATGTTCAGCTTATTAATACCCTCTTTTATTTCTTAGTCTGGACATAAGCAAAAATGAAAACCAAACAATCCATTTCCCAAGTTTAAAGGAATTCAAAGAAAAAACCCACAATACTTCTTCCTCAATAATAAAGAGCCCTCTATTTACACATGGGCTAGTCAGTAAAGAAGAGACTGGTTCTCAGATGAAGACACCGTTAAGGGCTTTCTGCCCTCTCTAGTCATATACGTGCAGCATGGCAGATATGGAAGCCAGTATCTCATATCTTTAAAAAAAAAAATTATACAGTTTTCTTCTTTTTTTCTCCCCTATTATAGCAGTAATGCATCTGGAAGTTCGAGTTATAATAGCTTCCTGCAACAAACCATTTGACACAAAACAGAACAGCCTGTTAAATGACAGTTACTTCCCCTTAAGGGAACAAAGCATTAAAATGTCATTTCCTGACAAGAATATTAAGTAGTTTATTTAGAAGAAATGACTTGAAAATAGCTATCAAGAGACATGAACTGAAATTTTGCTTGTTTTTAGCACCCACTTTTCATGTCCGTCTTTGTGCACCTAATTTTTTTCTTGTATTAATCCCATTAATTATTAGACATCTGATTAAAAAAGTTAGCCAATTGTATTTTCCCTGAATAATGGCTGAAGTTAAATATCTAACAGTGCGATGCCAAGATGTGAGCTGAGGCAAAAAAGTTTCTATTTGTTGTGAGTTATCACTGTTTTTAATGGAACAGAAACAGGAGTGATACAGCTGCACCAGAATTGGCATGTGCAGTCTCCTTGGCTCCAAAAAGGTGAGAAGCTACAATTGCTCCATGCTGCCTTTTTCTCCTCCAAATCAATCTAACCTGATAGCAAGCTCCCCCCACCCCCCAATCTGTCCCCATGCTACATTTGTTATATTAGCTCCTTGTGGAGGTTCCTTCTCAATCCGAGGACCTCTGAGTGTCTTTTGCTACCAAGCTAGGCTGATGCAGGATGTGATTGAACGCGGTCAGGAAGGGCTCCTTCATGTGTCCATCTCCAGGTCGTGTACCTTCTGAACACCAGTCTTTGTGCTCAGTTAAAGAATGGGTCCAAGTCTTCTTCCATGTTGACATCAGGCACCAGCTGATCTGATACTTCCTTAGCACCATATCCTGAATTCGATACATTAAAATCCGTAGAAAACCATGGATGGTCCAGAATTTCCTGTGAAGTCAGCCTTTCTGATGGCTCTCGACGCAGTATGCTACGTATGAGGCATTTTGCCTTAGGGGATAGAGTTTCTGGAATGTTAAACTGCCCTCGACGGATCTTGCTGAAGAGGGAACTAGGCTCAATGTCATGGAAAGGATAGCGTCCAACTAGCATGGTATAAAGCATGACACCT
Source organism: Oxylabes madagascariensis (assembly GCA_013400675.1). Classification (NCBI taxonomy): domain Eukaryota; kingdom Metazoa; phylum Chordata; class Aves; order Passeriformes; family Timaliidae; genus Oxylabes; species Oxylabes madagascariensis. The sequence continues at coordinate 26,214 of VYZR01002837.1, read as the reverse complement.
AGACTCCATACGTCCGCTGCTTTGCCAGAGTAGCTGCCATTTGTGTTCAAGATCTCTGGACTCACATAGGCTGGGCATCCATGCTTATCAGAAAGAGAGTCATCATTTCCTCTTAAAATATAAGCATCTTCTAGGCTTTCCAATTTCACTCTAGTCCTGCGGGGGAAAAAAAAAAAACGAAACACTATCAAGGTAAGCAAACATCAAACACAAATTCTGGCTGTTGCAATTACATGGTTGTAATAGTCATACTCCACAAAATTTGACAACTGCAGAAGTGCATCAGTTTAAAATCCCACTCACAGCAGTTGTTACAGACAAATTGATATTGTCTCTTACACATTGGTTAGAGATATTAGAGAGATATAGGGAATACTGCCACACATACAGCTACAAGATTTCAAATGCAGTCATGTCCCATAAACTCAATAATAAGTTTATCTGTTGAAAAGAGAAAAGGAACTGCCATATTCATGCTTTTGGTTAATTTTACATAGACATGATTTCCAAAAGGGGACATAAACCTCAAGACCTTTTCTAGGCTGCATGCACTCTAACCTACCCATGTAGGATTCATGCCCAAATACAAACCCAGTCCTAACTACACAAGGTTATTTTGACACCTTCACACTGGCAAAGCCACTCTGTACACCTGTAATTCCACGAGGTTTAACAGTAATGAAATGGTCACTCTGACCTTAAATGATCCCTCTGACCAACCAACATTTTCCTTTACCCCAGCAATTCTAAGAGAAATTAAGAGAGAACACTTTTAACAGATTTCAGTCTTCCCAAATAGACTTCTAGGTAAAGGGAGATCAGGTGAGCTGAAGGCCAAGATTAACAGCAAGCTTATCTACCCAGCTGAGCCAAAGGAGCTCCTAGCACTGGAATGAACAGAGAAGCTGGCAAAGGACTTGCAGAGATGACAGGGATGCCTTATCTAGACTGCAAACTCCTGCTGCCTGCAAAGCACTGTGAACTTGTCATTGTGCTGCAGTAATTATCTCTGCAAGAGAATTTTCGTCCCTTATGGATATCACACAGAAGCAGAAAAAATGATGCAGAGCTGCTTGTCACAGCGCTAGATGAACATAACCTTTCTTTCCTTTCTCACTGCTAAGCTTTGTATCTGTATTTAAAAATCTGTCCCTGTTGGAGGCATCCAAAGGATTACCAAGTACCCTTTAGACCATTTCCCAGCAAAGGATGGTTTTGAGAACAGAGTCGCCACAATTCAACAGGGCTTGTTCAGAGCCTTGGGGATGGCAGTGTGACCTAGCAGTAGTGCAGATTCTCCTTTCAGCAATTTGGGGACATAACTCAACTTTGGGTACTGCTGCCCTCACCCCTCAACCCCACACAGGTCTGTTACGATCACTCTTAGCCCTGTGTCATGGCCCTGTTCCCATACCACAGACATCCACACACAGGGACTGAACTTCATCCCAGAAGGCAGAACTTGCGTCTCTTGACTAAAGCACGTAATTTAACAGGCATTAAAATAGACAAGGAGAGCCTTGTTTCTTAAATGTTTACTGAAGACAACATTGATTGAGCTTGAGCCGCGAAAGACATCTGGGCCAGCTTTGGCTTAGACTTAGTTCCAGGGCAGCTCAGCCCTATCTTTTTTGAACCAACAGAAGAGCATTTTACTCCATGGAGTACTCCAGAGGCAACTGTGCCATAAACTTTCACGACACTTGGACCTTTTCAACAGCTAAATACGTTTACTAGCAGAGGTGAAAGCCCCTCTGGCAACATGCCCCAAATGAGGAAGTCATAAATACAGAACTCCGAATACCTGGCTCCCAAGCACAGTGTGGCAGGGCAGCTCCCTCTCTCCTGAAACAGGCCAGTGTTTGCTCCTCCAGTTCGGTGCTGATGGGCTTTGCCCAACACACCTGCTAACTCATTAATTACCACTGCCATCGTAATTACTTCTGGCCATGGACAACCCTCTCATTAGCACTCAAACAATACTTTACAGCAGCAATGTGCCACACAGGAAGCGGGCTGCAAGGAAAAACCTAACTACAATTACCAAGACCGCAGAAATTTCCCTCTGTACACAAAGCAGAGGGTCCACAACAGGAAAGTGACTTGAGGAGAGTCCTTGCGCAGCGCTCAACTTTGACACATTCCCACACCTGCACGGCGTAGGAAGAGAAGCAAGAAGAAACGCCCAGAGGAAAAAAAACATGCCAAAGAGGGCAGAGAACAGAGAAGAGGAAATGAAAGGGAAGGCAGGGACATGAGTTGTGGTTCCATTTGCATTGCCCACCTCAGTTTTTCCACAGAAAAGCATGTGTAGCAATAAAACAGTGGGGCCAGATACTCAAACATGCATTAAGTCACTGAACTGCCAGACAGGAAAGCATCGACTGGCTCCTGCTAACTAACAGAAGCAGAACACACACACACACAGGGAGTGGGGCAGAGCAGGCTATTTATAAACAACTTCCAGGAGGGAGCTCACCCCCACACACACAGTCGCCTGCCATCCCAGTGTCAACAACGCAGGGAAATGTTGTTTACTTTCCTACCCTATTTTACATTTCTGGGAGTTGGCAAAGACTTTAGAAAAACAGTTCAATAAGAAGCTTTTATATTACATAAAATTATTGGAATTCCCTAATCTCTCATTTCCTACAACAGACACAGTACAAAACCACAGAGAACAGACTGAAAGGTGAAAAAATCGTATTTTTTTTCCAAGAGATGAAATAATTTCTTGATAATAAAACAGAAGCAACACACAAAAGCCGTATCTCCATCTTGCTTTCTCTGCAAGGTGCTGCAGCCTCCACACGAAAGAGTGGGTTTTGTTTAAGCAAACAAATGGAACAACAGCTGGCCCTTATCTGCCGTGCTCCTCTGTAAACCGTGGGCAAATGAAAACACTCAACCCAGGTTTTTCATCCCGCTGAGCCGACAGGCTTTGAGGAAACAAAAGGTCCCAAATTAAACAAAAACACAACCGTCAGTCCTCTTCCTCCTGGTCAGCCCCCAAACCCTCAGCCAGAAACTCCCTTGCGTGCAAGGTGCAAGCGGTGAAATGGCTCTTCTGCAAACAGGCAGCACCGGGCATGCATTTCCCTGGCAGACTGCAGGGCCTGCATCCCCTGAGCACACACTGCCAGCTGCACAGCCTCAGTTCTGCTTTCTCCTCTCCCAATAATCACACCCGGGCACAACTCGGGCGTTCCCCGTTTCGTTTGTGAAGTCCGGTGTCTTTGCAGTAGGTGACAGCACAGGTTTTCCGTCCGTACAGCAAGGAGAGGACGGGAAGGGCTGTCTGACGTGACACAGGAAGAGCTCGCAGGGTGGTTCTGCCAGCACCCCTCACCGCCAGCATGGACTGGGCAGAGCCGCTGCTGCCCATTTTCAGTGGCGGATGATTTCACCCACCTCAGCCGCACAGAATGCAGTCTGTGCAGTGCCACCACCGCTGGGTACCGCGCAGGTGTGCACAGCAGCTCTCACTCCCCTTTTGACAGTCCTTTCACGTCTTTTCAGGCAATCAAAAAGGAGCAGCCTGGCTCAGAAGCTGCTATTTCCCAGTGCACAGCACCCCAGCTCTGCGAGACACAGCTTCCAGCTCTGCCGGTCTTCCCTTACTCTACATTTCAAGCGTTGGCTAAAAGAGCACTGTTTTCTGCAACCCATTGAGACTTTGGGGTTTGGTTTTCAGGTTTTTTTTTTTTGGGAGGGGGCAGCAGGCAGGGAGTGTGGAGGGGAATGGCTAAAAGGAGAGTCACTACAGAGACATGCTGAATGAGAAGCAACCTCTCCCCCACACGCCTCTCTCAGAAAGCACTGAAATCAAATACCCAGGAAAAGGAATAAAAGCCAACAACAACAAATAGACCCTGAAAACTACAAGTCGATTCTGAGAACACAGAACCTTCACAGAAAAGGGTGGGGAGTGTATACAATTGCAGGTGAACTGGACAACCCAAAATCTGACATTTGTTAAGGCAAAGGACAGAAAAAACCAAACATGAAGATGTGAAATCACAATCAACTTTGAAGTGCCTCCCATCACAGGGAAGAAAAAGGACAAAAAATAGTTCTATAAAAACCTCTCATTCTCTAAATAATTAACTCACATCAGTCAACTAAAGGATCCCCACAAGACAAAAAAGTTTTCCAAAAGCACCAGCATTTGAGCTTGACAAACAGTTGCAACAAAATTAATCCCCGAAGTTCAAATGTAAGCTACTGCCACAGCCGGATGAGAATCACTTTGTATACATACTGTAGGGCAACAAAGACTTTTGCCAACGCTTACGTAATTACAATACATAATTTCATGTCTTAATGCAGACCCCGAATAAGCACTTGGAAAAAGAGCGTTATGCATCTGTCAGATCATTGATAAAACACTGCATTAGTTTAATGCATTAAAAAAAAATACAACCCTGAATCATGGCTATTTAAAAAGGGGAAGCTATTCTGCCTATGAATGCTTTCCCATTACTGGTGAATGAAACCACAGAAGTGCAATCAGAGGGCAGCAGCAGCACTCGGACGGGAAATGCGTCTTTGTCCCCATAGAAACCGTCAGGGAAACCCATGAAAAACAATACCACTCTGAGTTTCTTATCAATATGCCATTCATTACTTGACTGCGTTCAGACTTTGCTCCAGTAATGTAGCAAAACATAATCAATGAAACGTCTTCCAGAAGATTCTCCAATGCAACCTTCGGAGTTAGCACTCACCTCTGCCTTTCTTGCACATTCCACAGTTTTTTCCAACAGATTCATGTTATTATTCCCTGTAGAGCTTTGGGACTACCAGCGAATTGCTATCCTGCTTTTTGACACTCAAACCAGGCTGTAAGAATCCAACATTCACACCTGCTCTCCAAAGCAAACAATTTCCATACCAAAACCAGTAGAATTATTCAGAGGGCTCTAAATCCATAAGGCAGGAAAAAAAAAATCTTTAACATTTAAAGCAGAGATAACAACTGATAGTCTGAGTGTTTCAGAAGAAAATATCTTCACAGCAGTGAATAAGCAGTCAGTAGCAAAGGAGCCTCCACCTGAATCAATGAAAGCAGTTGCCCAAAGCCATCTGTATGAGAAATAATACCTGAACAACAGCTGAGCCAACTTTCCCATTTTGGGAAGGCCAGAGACACGATTTTTGCACAGCAACACTCCCCATATGACAGCCAAATCAGCTGCTTTGGGAAGAGACTGAAGGAACCATCCTGCTATGGACACTCCAAATACACCATCCAATTGTTACTTAGGCTGGCTCAAATTAGAAGATCCAGATTTATAGGTTCTGTGCAGCAGACTCCAGAGATCAGGAAACAAACATCATTGCCATCTGAATTGCCATTTTTTTAATACAATTGCAGGTAAACATAAAATGGCAATTTCTAAAGGTGTTTCACAATATTCTTCCAACAGTAAAAACTAAAAGCCCCCAAGCAATGTCTCATATTTCAATATTACTCTGACAGGCCAGGAAAGCCTTTTCCTAGGTAGAGGCACTCAGGCCATTGACTGCTCAGTGCACCAGGGATTGCTGCTAGGTGGCCAGTAATTTACAGGTCATTTAATCGAGGTCAGTTGCTCACACCCCATCATAAAGATGAGAAGAGTATGCACACAATTAGAGTCACAAGGAGGCAAAAAAAAAGGGATGCTCAACATTGGAAGCAGTAATCTTTTGCTAACTGATTTTTAATTTTTTTTTAACTAAGGGAATCTCTCCTAAATAATGCAGAAGTAGGCTGCCATCAGGGAGCCAGTGAGACAGGGAAGGTGGTAACGAAACCCCGGGCAGATGATTTGCAGCTTTGGTGCAAAGACTCCTTCTGAACTCACAACTACCCAATCTCCTTGGGGGCAGAGAGGCACACAGGAGGAGCAGGGGGAAATGTTATGCCATCGATTTAAGAACTGCTCCTTTCACCAACAGATCCCTTTCCAGTTCATAACAGCACAGAGCATGGGTGTTCACCAAAAATATCCTACACAACTTCAGGGAACAAAAAAACAAACTCTGCACAAAGGCTGTTAGATAGTCTCTTGCATGACACAGGTTCAAGTACATGTTTCAAAAGACAACCGGGACTTGCAGGCAGCACAGGTTTGCAGGATGAACCTTGTTCCTAAGGGAAGATTCCTTCACTGGTACTTCCGCACAATGAGGAAGCCTCTCAAAATTGCATCTCCCCCACCCTTCCTCTGCAGGGATGCTCACAGCACAGTCAGCCCTGCCTGTGCAGTACCCAGCAACTTAGAGCTTTTAACTTGTTTTAAGCTGGTCTGGGGTTTTTTTCTACAAAATTCCACTTAAAAATGCTCTGACTCACCTCCAGAAAGGGCTGGTGCCCCAAAGACCTTGGCTTTATAACACTCAAATAGGATTGCTGGGAACAGCCTGTCCTGTATGCCATATACTTCGTTTCCTCCATGCCCTTATTGCCTAAGGACATAACCTGTTCCCAAGAGAGTTGGTAGGCAGTGATGCATGTGTTGGGGTGCAGGCTGTGAAATCCAATCCAGACCCTTCCACAGAGGAGCTTGGTTACAATACCCTGAGTAATCCATTTTTTGCTAAGAATCTGGCTCAGGGCAGCTACTTCACCGCTTCACTTTTATCTTGTTACATCACACTGAAGATCAGAGTTTTAAAAGGCTGTGCTGTCAACCATGTACTGCTTTCCCCATCTTTTCTAGGTCTTCTGATACAATGCATGATGAAGCTCCACAGGGAAAGAAGACCACAATTTTATTTTTTTAACTTAATTACATGTTGTGAAAACAGCCCTGCACTTTCTGAGCCTACGATGGGGTGCTCAACATCTCTAAGGCAAAGCCATGACATCATTTCACAACCTTACTGAAAACCTTTTGCTTAAATGTCTGGAATCCTGTCTCCATGCAAGATACATCTACTAGAAAAGCAGGTGCTCAAGACTAAACACGCCCCAGAGGTTGGCTCCTGTTTACCATCTCCACCTTTCCTCTCAAGCCTGAACTAATCTCCCAGTGTGATAATAAGGACAGTTAGAAGAGAAGGCGGCAGAATTTCACTCTGACAATCCACTGCAGCTGTGGCTAGCTGGGCTCCTGCCTCCCCTTCTCCCCCCCAGCACAGACAGCCACAGACACCGCAGTCTCCACTCATAATTCAAAATGGATCACTTTGCAGCAAGTCTATGGATGGAGTTTTTCAAGTCTCCAAAAAGACCAGCTGCTGAACTGAATTTGAGATGTCCTGAGACACATCTACTCCCACGGAGTACAAAGCACCTTTCATCAGAGAGATCAAGCCCATGATGGGCATCTCAGGAGAGGCATCATCCATGACTGGCATGACAGCCAACATATCCCACAGCATGCTGCCTGGACAGGAAGAGTGAAGAAGACACGGCCCTACTTTGAACTACAGACAGTCCAGGGGTAAAACCTCCTGCAAAGTCCAGCGCTGGGTACAACAGCAAAGGTTCTTGATACTCATGTCTCACTGAAAGGCCTTGAGGTGATCAAGGTCCATTTGAGTTCCTGTCATCATCCCAGGGCCAGACAGCAGCCAAATCTTCCCTGGCTAATTAATTTATAACTTTTGGCACAACAATTAATCTGTATGAGTATCTATGCCCTCAGGGGGAGATTTATGCACTTCACAGGGCAGGTGTGATGTTCACCACCTGCAGACAGCCTCCCTCTTCCCTTCCTCTGGAAAGGGCACAAAACACCAAACAAATTCAGTGTTGCTCCCAGGAATATGGGAAGAGAAGAGAGACTCAGTAACCAAACCACATAAAGGCAAAGGGGGCACGAACCCTTCTGTGAAATACAGTTGTGCAACCACTTCATCTTCTACCCTAAGCCTCACAGCAGATTTACTGTCCATTAAGAAAATTCACCTTCCTCCCATATTCTAAGAACAATAATTTCTGGTTTGAAATCTGACCTGTGACTCTCCACTATTGAAGAACTTCTGCTCTTTGATCTTGTGGCCCCATTCAGGGTAGTGCAAAGTGCTTAAATGACAAAACAGATGAAGACTGTTTTTATTTCTAAATCTTTGAGTATTTTAAGAGCACTCCCATTTTGTTTTATTTTCTTCTACTTTAGGGCTCTCTTTCTAGGACTTGGGGAAAGCATTAACTTACATGTTCTCTATGGAATTGTAATGGTAACAGCAAATTCTAACACATTGATAAAAAAAGCTGCTGACCACATTATAATCTGACAAGTGCTGGGGAGAAAAGCTTACTGCTAACTATAAGAAAATGAAAAGTCTACATGCAAAAAGGTTGGTATATGCATTTGTGTTTTTCCTGGGATCAGGTGTGTATCATGAGGATTGCAAACAACATAACTAGGTCATGTTAAAGCAACATCCACTTAAAGCTGAGAAATTAAAGAGGAAAAAATATTCTAAGAGCACCAAGTAAATATGTTATGCTAACACAGGCTTTCTAAATTAGTGTATTGTACTGGCTGCATTTCTCTGGCATAGAGCAAAAAGTGTCAAATCGTGTTTATTTTTATTGAATCCCACCTGCCTCATATTTACTCAAAGAATAGAAGAAAATTACAATATCTAAATACCAAAATTATTTTAATTTTCCCTTCAACAAGTATGATGAATGTACAAGGTCTTTAGGCTTCAAACATTACGACAGCTAATATTTTAATATAATTAAAGGCTTAAAAACATACTAAAGAAATTAATAATTCCCTGACAGCAGAAATGTTCTTGTATTAAGCAAACGATTGAAACAACCAACACAGAAATGCTTCATTTAATTCTGAGATCTTTCAGATGGCTCTTTCTCAAAGCATCTGCTATGTATCAGACTGATGAACTGCTTTATTAGCTATATACTGTGTATGGCACTATTTTTAGCACAACCCAAAAAAACCTGCCTGTTCTACAACATCATTACAGGACACCAGCTAGGAGAAGGGAACGGTTGTTCTGCCCAAGGGCCTACTACGAGGACAGACTGTACCTAAAAAAACAGTAAATACCATGCCATGAACACAGATAAAATACTCAAAAGCCAAGAGCCTCACAACATCAATACCAACCTGGCTTAATACCCAGAACAAAAAATATTTAGCAACATGGATGGAAGCAGAAAACATACAAGTTTTATCATAGGTCATCCACTGTTTTGGATTCAAGTTTCATTCTGAAGTGTAAGGACACAGTTTTTGAGGAGTTTAAGTATCTTAGAGGTACTTTAGAAAGTCTGTTGAGACTCAGCATGGCAAGTCAGTCTTGTTTTCCGTATTTTCAGTGTTCTGGAAGCCATTGCACTCACTTAATAGATGTTCTGCTGCTTGCTAACCCAGTCTTACATTTACATTGCAGCCATGCTGTAATGTCTTAGAACTTTTTTTTCATCAAAATCAGCTTCAGGTTTATGGAGTTTAACTCTGAAATTTCAATACTACAAGACTAGCTATTTCACCTATAGTTTACAAAGGGATCCACAGACACACCTCCCCCTAAAAACCACAACTGCACTACCTTTTATGCAAAACAAAAAACCCACGTAGCAACACCACATATCATTTTTATGGAATGCAATTCACCCTATCTTCAAACTTCCTACAGTTCAGGATATAAAGAAACTATAAATTACCTTGAAACACAGACAAATTTGTTTCTGTTTGTTTCCACAGTGGAATTCTGAGTTTCATTATAAGCGCTGATGTACTTACACACTTGCCACAGTGTGAGACATGATCAGAGTCTGTCACGGATTTAGCACATTAAGAGAACACCTCATGATTAGGTGCGATTAGGACCCCTACAAAATGCTCAGTGCGACCAGCCTACAATACTTTATTCCACCTCCTTACCTCCCAGTTCATTAGAAACATCCCAAGGCAATGTGACTTGCAACATCCAAATAACACACATTTTTAGCGGGGACATCAAGTTCCTGAAAAGAGCACTCGTGGTGCTGCTAGATCAGGAGCTGAAATCGTTGCAAATTCCAGCTGTAATTTTAAATAATGTGAGTGGGGTAGAAAAGAGTTTCAACACTGTATACACCCACTCGCAAAACTTCAGGAGCTCTGTTTTTCTGTTGAACTACCAGGATCTCATTAGGATCAACAAAAGAAGATGTACTAAGAAATGTTTTAAAATTGATTTTCTTTTCTAAACAAATCGAACTACTTCCATATAACCTTCATATTCCCTCTGGCTCCTCCATTCTGGCAGCTCTCAACTAACAGCAGACAAGCATCTTACTAAAAAAAAAAAATCAAAAGCACCAAGTTTTCCATTCATGTGTTGCCTGGATTTCCCATCTTTTCTCCTACCAAAATAAAAGCCATGAGAGTCTTCAAGAAGAGGAAGTTCCAAAGCGGTAGGGACTCAAAACGAACTGCAGAAAAACAGCCTTGAAGAAATAGGAAAAGAACTACTAAGAGAGAGCTCCACTGAAGAGCAAGCGACGCACAGCAGCAGAGTTCACACACTTCTCAAAACACCAATTTTATCTCTTCTTTGGTTCATTATGAGCACCAGAGAGCAAGGGATGGCGCAGCACCCATCTGCCAGGCACCGCAGCTGACGGCAGCTCCTCCAGGACTGCTCAGCACACGGGCATCCCCAGCAGCAGCCTCCGACACACGGGAGCTCGGAGGGGTGCAGGCAACACACCAACACCTCCGTGAACTCACGAGGACCAGGAAGATTTTTCATTTCTAAATATAGCAGCGGATTGAAAGTGATGACTGATTACAGTATGATGATCAGAGGATGTGAAAAAAGGCAGTCGCTGCTCTTTGGTTCTATTTCTATCTCACATCATTTCATCTCTGTTTATTTAGCAGAGAAAGGATTACAATACCTTCCTACTTACAAACCAACATTACATCCGGAAGAAAACTGCATTATGATTATCTTAAAAATAACCAGCAAGTCCTATTTGACCTTTAAAGTGAATTATTGTATAATTAGAAGACAACGCTTAAAACTGAGTAACAGTGTCATTTTGCAGACAACAGCTAAGTTAAAAACACTCATAAAAGCCAACGCTGCTATTACAGTACACGCCACTTTTCTTGGGTGGCTGAAGCGTTTGGCCCTGTGCCTCCTGTGCTGCATTCAGTTCCTAGTAAGCAGCAGGGTAGGAGTTCAGCAGCGTTCAGCACAGGCCTACGTCTGCTCCCACTGCACTGCTCTGAGCCCATGCTGCCTTCCCTTGGAGGAGCTTTTCCAAGCTCAGCTCTTCATGCAAAACCACACACGTTTACATATATCCCCAGGAAAAAAAAATCCATTTTAACATTAGGACGTTATCAGCTACAACAGAGAACAATCCCTCTCTCAACTATTTTGCACAAGTTGCCTTCTTATCTGCATCAGAGGTTCTACGGCGGTGCTTAATTATTAAACTGGGAGTAAAAGTTGTGGAAGTGCAGTTTATATCTACCTGCTCTGCTTTTCTCCATGAATGGACGTTAAGCGCATTTAATTTTAGGCTTTTTTATTTGAAAAAGATGACGAGGCAATCGGACCTTTGGGCTGCAGAAGAAAAATGCTTTGCAGACAATCATCTGAACTGAATTAAGAAGTGAAAATATATACCATTTTTCGGTCTGTAAATAGATTAAAAGGAGAAGTCTATTTTGCAAAAGTCAGCTTGCAATAAAATTTAAGTAGAGACTACTTAAACGGGATAGATGGTCACCTTTATGATGTCATTTTCATTTTAAGACCAGGAACTTTTCTTACCTGAATGAATTGTGTATTAGTTTTTTCTAATTTTTAGATCATCAGCTTCCTGAGTTCTGTGGAGAACTTAGAGAATTTGGCTGTTGCTTGTATTTCCCCAAAAAAGAATTGATATGCACTGGTTATTTTTAACAAAGCTCTCCAGAACATCCATCTCACTCTGCAGCAGTTTGAACAAGTTTTCAGACAATTTTTAGCATTTAACTAAAAGGGCAAAACATCTCCCCATCCTCTACTAAAACAGAAAGCAGCACAAAGGTAGGCTCTCCTGCCGTTTAGATATTTGGGTTTTTTTTCAATGGTCATCTTCCAATTTAATCACTCTGTGAAAGCCTGACATTATTCTGACAGTCCTTATTGCTCTGATACCTTATGTGGAAACTACATAGAAATTCATCCTTCAAGACAAAGACTGGTAAACACAAGGAAAGAGAGAGGAGATTTCCGCAGGTACAACAGTACAGCTGTTGTTCCACATCAGAAAGAGAACTTCAACAATACACCCAGAGCATCCAGTGCCATTTCTTTCCCTGTCTTCCCATGCTCTTTCCCCAAATCATTTACACAGGAGGGTGTATAGGGAGGAGATACTATTTAAAAAAACCAAAAACAGTAGTTCCCCAAGGGCAACAGCTGATACTACAAACAAGCATCCCCGGTGCAAGGCAGTTTTAGTTTTAGCACAATCAGTGACCACATAATACTCTTACAAGCAGCCTCCAGACCCTCCCAGCATGGAAAACAATATGTCCTCAGAACAGTCCTACAGAAAACACTTGACTGTTCTTCCTCTTTACACCTCCTCACTGGAATGAGCCACGGCAGTCCCCAGTCCTCTTTAATATATACTGGATCCTCTTTCAACACCAGCAGCCTTCAAGATAGCGCAGCTCTTACACCAGACACTTTCAGAGCCTTCCTGCAGGAGATGTCTCCCCATCAGGAAGGAGGAAACTCCTCTAGGTGGAGAGGCAGAGGCCAAGCACCGATGCAAACAGCGCTCTGTACTCACTTTTCTCCAAAACCTAAGCCAGAAGGTTAAGACGGCACATCCACCCCACACTCAGGCTGCAGAGGAAAATAAAGCGCACTAAAAACAAAGAGTACCATGTCCTGCAACTCCAACTATCTGACCTCAGGCACTGCCAGCCGTAAAGTGAGGGAGACTCTTACCTTTCTTCATCCTTGAAAATAAACTTTCGCAGCTTGAGATCTCGCAGTACCAGTCCACCATCATGGCAGTGTGCAACGGCCGAAGCTATTTGATAGAAGAGTTTGGCTGCCTCCTCTTCTTTGAGCTTCTTGCAGGTACGAACAAACGAATGCATGTCCCCATAGCTCCTTTCAAAGAACACATACGCTTTTGTCTCCCCAAGAATTATTTCAGTAATTTGGTTGATATTTTTATGCGCAGGCAGACAAAAACATGGTGCTAATAACTCCTGGTAGCAGCCAATGTCAAACACCTGCAGGAACAATGACAGTAAAGCCAGGGTTAGTGACATTAGGGACAGTGAGGTCATGGTACATATGATTCTGCTAACAAAACCATCTCTAAGTACAATTTATGTTGCTGCTGAAAGCTGCACCGATGTAAACAGGATGTCACAAACTCATGGCACTGAGGACAAGACAAAGCAGGCTACAAACCCACATAGAGACACACGTAACCTTGACAGGAAAGGCTAGTCTTTAAAATTGGTAGCAAGCATAGTTACATTAGGTAACACCTGCTCAAATCCAGAATGCAATCTAAATTAAGCTGAAGTGATCTATAAGGACAGTACTCAGAAGGAAGAGCGTTTCTTTTCCATTTTCCATCCAAATAAACTCATAAAAAATACAGCCAGTAGCTTTGTATTGAGAGAAGCTGTCACATTAAATCTGCCCTGATACACATGCCTGCCTCTTTTGATTTTATTAACCCGTTAAAGCTTTAAAGATTTTCAAGCTTAAAGTATCGTCTATTGCTATTCCTGTTTACTTCCTGCCTTTCTTTCATCTCTGAAAAAACAGCAAAGTCACTTTCACTTTCCAAGTCTCAGTTCCACAATGGCTGTTTATAAGATCAGAAGGACAACCCGGGAAATAGCTCTGCCTGTTGGAGCACAGACAAACACCCTTCAAAAGGCAAAGACAAAACCACCCTGAACTCTCTGCATTTCAATCAAGTGCTTCATTAAAAGCGAAGTGTCCCTTTACTACTAAGTATGTTATCACTGATCTTATGAATGAGCTGTAAGAATTAAAAAAGCTGCTGGGAAATCCAAATATAAAAAGTTACTATGATCTAGTGATGACGAATGAATCAGTATTTGAGTCAATTGAGAAAAGACCACATTACAAGAAAATGAAAGACTTCATTGAGAACAACAGAAGACAGTGTGCTAAAAGAGACTATGAGCAAAGTACTGAGAGGAGTGATTTTTATTTTTAATTATACCTGCTGCAGAGGACTGCAAAGCAAGTATTAGCATTTCCACCAGCATAAAAACTTGATTAATATGTAACCTACTCGTGAGCGTTTTGTTACTTTGGTAAAAAAGAATTTAAGGTAGTCATGTGTCCTTTGAATGAAATATAAATATCAAGAACTGGTCTAGTTCTCTAACCACTGTTTTAAACTGCAATTGGTTTTTTCCTTTCTGTATTTGTGTTCCAAGAGTGAGTATATTTGTACCCTCCCTGAGAAGCAAATATCTCCCTGCTTTTTCTAAAGCTTTAAAAACCTTTAAAAATTGAGTGAGAAAGACACAGTTCAATCAAAATTTACCTGCGGCTTCAAATCCTGCATCATTTAGTGCTTCAGAGCACAATCCTAATAAAGTCCTTCCACAGAAGAGGACCCAAATCCCAAGAAACTGGGACACCCCCTCCTCAGGAACCTCTTTTCCCCTCACCCCATACCTGCAGTGCCTTACTCTGGCACAGGGAAAAACAACCTTAAAGGCAGACTGCCAAACAGAGCCAGCACATTTTACAGGGTGAGGATTAGCACCGAGGCATTCTGGTGACACGGTGCACCAGGGAAGCAGAACCAGGGGGGGGAGGGGGTGTTGCTAAAATCCCTGGTGTGCAATTCATTCCAGAGGAGAATTCATTGACATTTGTATCTCAAAACTCGTGAGGACTACACCGTAAGTGAATGGATCTTCTACAAAGCAGTTGTTATAAAATAAAATTTAAGCAGGGATATTCATGTAGCTCAAAGCCTCATGTGAAAAAAAACATCTTTCCAGAATTCTCTCCTAAACCAGATGATCATAATGTAAATTAGTTACATTTTGTGGTTCTCAGACTATGTTAAAGTAGTAGTTCTGGCTACGTACCAGGACTGTGTATGAAAGGGGGCAGATAGGAAGCACTATCACACTGCTACAGTATCAAATACCTCCTACAAAGAGCTTCTTTGTATCCCAGCTTTTAAGATCCCTGGCCTCGACTCAGCAAATGTCCGATAAGCTGCAGTTTGATTTAGGTCTCGCCGGGAATTGGAAGTGAGAAGTTACCATTGTTGGGATGCCACAGAGCCTTGAAGCAAATAACGGCATCTGTACAGGCAGCGGGTGCAGCCAAATGAACCTCGAGAATCATCAGTATGTGTCTGCTATCCAACCCAAGGTTTCTGCAAGCAATCTCCAAGAGCATCTTCAGTAAGATACCAGAGAGCACCTCTCTCTGCCGGAAGGCTACTTGACAAATAGTTGTTCATGGTACTGCAGGCATTTTAGAGCACGCATTAAATTAAGCCGAGCTCAGGACTGACAACGGCACGCTGACAAACTAGCAATCCAGGCTAAGATCGTATTTTTGGAGCACAGCTAGTACTGCCTCGCACATATGGAAAAACTGATACTATTCAAATGTCAGGATCAGCTCAAAAACACACAGCTTAAATGGAAGGGGAAAAAAAAAATAACAGCCCGGTCTTTGTAAGCTGCAGTTATACTGTTCATAGTGTTATCAAAACAGTGCCTTAATCCTGCAAAGCAAACAGGAAACAAAGAAGCGCAGAGCCCCCGCTTCACCACTCGCTATGCAAGTTCACCTAGAATTTCATGCAGAGCAGCAGCTTGGTGAGATCTGTTTATTTCATGAAAAGATGCCAATGTCCTAGAGTGCAGCACTGTACTGCACCGAGCTGGGCTTTCATTCTCGAAATTCTCATGTTCTGTTTCAGTTTACTAACAAAGCATCCAGTTCAGCATGCAATATTAGTGCTTTGCAAAGCCATGGGCCTTTTTTTCCCCTAAATAATCACATGAAGTCCTAGGCTGCCTTAACATCAGCTTTTATAACCCAATCAGTAAGCATATTTAAATTGCCCTCTGAACTCCAATCATCACAAATAGCAAGGAGGAGCAATTATTTTCACTGCTCTGCTACAGCCTAGCCCGTAACTTTTTATGAATCAAGTATGAGAAAGTATGAAAGTCGGCCATGCTATTATTAATCCCTGGAATACGAATAAACTATAATACATCTACTTTTCCATCTAGAAATTTGCCAAATGGCATTAATTCCGCGTTTTGAGAATAACACAAACACTGCAGCATGTGCTGCAAGGTTGCAATTTGCTACACAGTTATTAAAACTACTCCTGAGTACTGCTTCGGTTCTGCTGGACGTAAGTCTGCCTCACTACAGACAATAAGAATCACAATTTGGGAACAAAGGACAATATTCCCTCAACTCAAAAAGAGAAAAACAGATGTGCACGCATGTGGATTTCTTTTTCCCACAGCTCACCTTTGAATAGTAGGAACAAACCGGGAGGAGGCAGGGAAAAGCCGGCAGGCTACAAAGAGTGGGATAGCTATTTTGTCTGCACTTCTAAAAACCGTAGGTGTGCAGGTTTTATTCTTGCTCAGTTGGGCAATGGGGGAGGATGCTGTTTGCAAACAACCTCCACCGTGAGGGAGCCCGGGCTGATTAATTAGATGTGGTTCTTCTATTTTTTTTTAAATCACTTTTAAGATAAAGCTGATGGCAATCTGCCCCCACCCCCCCACCCCCCGCTGCTCCATCCTCTTCCGTACCCCAACGTGCAGAATTGAAGGCAGCAAAAAATCGAGTTAGTCAGCAGGTCCCAGCACCTTAAAATTAGCTGGGGATTCCCTACTCCATTTTGAAAAGTGAGCGTGGGGAAGACGAGGCTTTCTCCCGGTCTGAACTCACGTTCAAACCTACTTGAAGAACGGCTCTTTCCAGAACAATATCCCCCTGCCAATAGAAGGCAGACCTGGCTCCGGGCCACGGCTATAACGTGGCCATTGTCTGGAGAGAGGGAAAAGTTACGGGATTCGCCCGTAACGCCGCGTCCCTGCCTTTTGTTTCTCCGCCGTACAATAAACGAGGTGCTCGCCCTCCTGCAAGACACGGGAAACCCAGGCGCGACAGGGGGGAACCCGGGGAGGGGGAGAACAACGAGAGGCATTACCTTGCAAACCAGCTCCTCGCCGCTGTGCAGATGCACGGCTCGGAAAACGTGGTCTCCCTCGAGAGGCTCCAACAATAAGTATTTCCCGATGCAAGAAACGCAATGCGACAAGTTCGGGGTCTCCGGCGGGCTCGGCGAGCCTAGATTCGGGCTAAAACTCTGGCTTGGCTCGATGGACCGTATGGACGAGAGCTCTTCAAAATCCTGGGTTTTATTCCGCGGTCTCCCATATCGTGCTATCGTGATAGGGGTTGACCTTTGTATGTTCATGAGTATGGAGGAGACCGGCCGAGACGCTGCACCGGAGCCCTGGCGTGCGGAGCGCGGTCCCTCCTCGCCCGTCCAGCTGCGGCTGCCTTTGTGTGGCTCGGGGGGGCGGGAGCGCGGCGGCGGCGGGCGACCAGCCTCAGCGCCGCGTCCTGGGCACAGGGAGAGAGCCTCAGCCCGCGGCCCTTTGTTCATGGCAATCGCGGAGCGGCGCGGAGCGGCGCGGGGAGCGGAGGGGCTGGGCGGCCGCCGCTCCCGCGGGGCGCGCAGCAACAAAAGCCGGGTTAAACGCGGTGCGCGCAGCGGGACCGTCCTTCCGCTCCCCCTGCGCGGCCCGGCGCTGCCCGGGCTCGGCTGTAGATGGCGCGGGAGGCTCGCCGCTGGCGCCCGGGGCGCTGTGAGAATGCCCCGCGGAGCCTTTAACTCGGGCCGACAAAGGAGCGGGACCGCGGCGCGGGGGAGCGCAGCGGCACCGCGGGGCAGAGNAAATATAAAATAAAATAATATAAATAATAATAATATTAATATAAAATAATAACGATAATAACGGTAGCGGCTTAAGCGCCCCCCAAAAGCAGAGTCCGCCCCGATGCGCTGTCGCATGTGCTGGCCGATTTTTTTTTTTTT
>VYZR01002834.1:41797-55498 GCA_013400675.1 Oxylabes madagascariensis | reverse complement strand
AGCTGCAACTCACAGGTGCTACTGGTAAATCATGCTTATTTCCATTTCTACCACCTATCTGATAAAGCTAGATGAATTCACTTACAGAAGATTACCTTTATTTAACTGAACAATAAAATATCAGCAAATACAACTAACAGATAAATCTTCTTCCTTGTGTTACATCTTTCCAAACATTTTCTCATTTTCTAAGATAATGTTATTTGCTGCTGTTTTGCTAACTATTACAAACGGGGTGCTTTTCTCTAACTTTAAATTCACTCAAAGTCTTTACTCATGGCAGCTGAGTATAGCCATGATTAATGTCCCAAATCACTTCTGTTCAAGCTGCCACTGCATTTCACCCTGCAATATCCAAGCACTCAGCACCATCTCTGGCCAACTGTGTTAAGTACAAGCTAAAATTCAAATAAACAGAAATCCCCAGTACCAAATTTACAAGACACAGGACAGATGAGGTTGACATGAAGATTTTGTAGACAAAAAGACCTTTGCTCATCTGGAACATTAGGCACCCCCAGAAGTGAAAAATGTGAAATTTGATCCAGATTTTTCTATAAAACTCTATAAATTTTCTATAAATTTCTGTATTATGCTTTACAATTTGTGGTTTTGTTTCTCCTTTATCTAAGAAGCATTAAATCCCTGTGTTTTCTTTTGCAAGGATGGCAATGTTTTCTGCCTTGAGTTAATCTCACTATTTAATAGCTGCAGAATGATGGACTAGATATGGAGAAGCTGTGAGGATGAAATCCCTGTGAGGATGGGAATCCATATTTCACACATTGGTCCTTACCACAATGAACTAAACCTAAACCACAAACCAAAAGACTCACTATTACAGAGGAAAATACTGAATTTGAGCTTACATATCTGAACTAAGAAAAATGCTCTCCCCAACCTTCATACCATATATTGAAGCCTGCATTCTGCCCTCATTTTTTAAAGTTTACAGATGCTCAAAGGATAAAGATAATATGTGGAATCTAATTTGCACATCACTTTTCCTTTCAAATCTTAGTAGAAACCAGTTTCAACTTATTCGGTTGCATTAACCCTTTTTCAGGGTTGCAGGTTGAACAATACATGGAAAATATGAAATTGCTGTAGTTGAAAAATTATTCCCTCAAGTTACATAAACTGTAACGGGAATACACTCTCCCTTCCCCAAACATTCATAAACACATGTATGGAAAAACTACAGTTTTGAGGCTGTGTGGATTAGATCAAGGTTTAGTCTCTGCAAGTGGTTTCACTAACATCTGTTTTTCTTCCCCTGGCCTCACATGCATACTTTGCAAAGTCCAAGAGGAAAACAAGATTATCAACTGCATTTGCACTGTACATAGAACAAGGACAGTGATCACTTGCTTTTTGAGTCTGTGTAAAGTGCAAGAGTATATTTCAATTACACATTAAATTCTGATCCCTGACCCAAAATAACTCAGAAATTCACATTGAAGTAAACGTAACACAAGCATTCCTTTCTATTTTCATTCTGTGGTCTCACATTCTACAACATTTGAATGTTCTTCTTCACACTATAACTCATAATCACCTCTTTTATTTAAATGATTTATCAAAATGAGGGTTAACTCATAGGAGAAATCTCAGACTTCAATTCTACAAAAGGGTAAATGGCAACTTAGAATAAAAGCATTACAATAACCTACCAGAGAAAAGGCTGCATCTATTTCTCATCTACTNGTTGCCTCTTCCATCTCATAACTCCTCTGAAGTTGCTCACAGACCTAATGCGCCTCCCCTGAAAGGAGGTAGGGAACAGTGAGGATGGGGAAAACAACTTTTGGACAACACTGAGCCTTGCTTGGCTGAGGTAATAATGCCAGAGGAAAAGCAGGAAAAATGAAGCTTAAGAAACCCTGTGATGGGTGTCATTAAATGTTAGTTAGGCTTCTTCTATAAAACAAACAGTAAGAGAAAAAAACAGCAGGAGAGAAAACTGTTTTCAGTTTCTCTCCATACCCCTTTTTAATCATGTTTTCCTCTCAGTTAAGTAGGGTTCTCTCTGCCACTGCCAAGAACCTCGCCTGGAATTTTCATTCATGAGATGCAATTTTCAAGAGGACATGTTGCAGAGAAATGGTCCAACGTACCATGAAGTAAAAGTGCAATCTTGGCTGAGCCAAATGAACTTGGTTGAGCTGATTTCAGTGGTGGGCCTTAGATTAAAACTAAATACTCAGCAGTTAGTATAGCTAAGCAAATGGTCATTTTCAAAGGCATACTGCAAAGAGAAAAATAGCCTGTCGTTACAGCTATTTTTCCAGCTCAAGTAGAAAGAGCCTAAGAAAATGTGAAAGAATTCAGCTTTAGGGAGCAAAGAAACTGTTAATAGAGTGTGTGGTATATTTTCATTCAGTTGGGGTTCTGGGATTTTTTTTATTTACTGCAGATATCATGATCTTAAATCCTGTAGGACTGGAGATGGTAGGCTAGCTACAGTACCTTTTTTTAAGTGTTGCTCCAAATTGTATGCTAGAAAGAAGTTAGAGAAGAAGAACTAGCAGCAATTCAGTGGTCAACCTGAACTGCAAGCCTATATTAGGGAAAACAGGCATGGTTATGCATGCAGAAATCTCAGAAGAATGTCTGCTTCCCTCTCAAAGGGACAGCAGAACCTATAAGGACAATAAACAAGCTGGATCCTGAAGTTTGTGCCTTGTATGACAATTCTTCAAAGCAATACAGTGTCTCCCAACATCCCAACGGNGTGTGCCATCTGACCCCCATCTTCTGCTTCAACCTCCTCCAAAACACATTGTTGTCCCACAACCTCCTCTGTTGTCCCACATTTCCATTTGCCATGTTGCCATGCAACACATGCCACACTCTTTTTTATATCTTCTTGCTAGGTAAAAGGTTTCTCCATGTATTTGAGCCTTCCTGTTGCCTCTTCCATCTCATAACTCCTCTGAAGTTGCTCACAGACCTAATGCGCCTCCCCTGAAAGGAGGTAGGGAACAGTGAGGATGGGGNCTGCAAGCCTATATTAGGGAAAACAGGCATGGTTATGCATGCAGAAATCTCAGAAGAATGTCTGCTTCCCTCTCAAAGGGACAGCAGAACCTATAAGGACAATAAACAAGCTGGATCCTGAAGTTTGTGCCTTGTATGACAATTCTTCAAAGCAATACAGTGTCTCCCAACATCCCAACGGGGCTATGGCTCAGTTATAAGTTTATGGGAAATGTGACATCCAAAGCATCAACACCACTTAGGAATGGTATGTCATTCCCTCAGAGACTCTATCAATTACAAGTAATGTAACACCTCAAGGAAATGGCATGGTACATGGAGTTCTCATCAGCTTCTCAGTACCACTTAGATGAAACAGTGCCACACATGACTTAATTCTTACAATTGGGATTCACTGACAGCTACTTGGATAATGTTTACTGTCATAAGTTCAGTGACAGTTTGTCCTAGATCCCTGACAAATGGGTTCTTTTAACTAGCTTGGATGTTTTGTAACAGTGAGCTTTCCTCTTAGAAATACTTGGAATCTTAGAAATCTTTGAATATGGAAATGATTGCTGATGATGGGACAAGCTCTTCCTTAATTAAAAAATTGGCACAAGCCCAGACTAAAATTTTGCTTTGTATCTCAGCCATTTGCTTGCAGATGAGATTGGTCCTCAGCTGTTGCACAAAAAAATTAAGCCAAATACGCAGAAATGTTACCTCTTACATTGCAAAAATTCAGAATTACTTTTTGGCATTCCCAGTTTTTATCCTCTCTTCCCAGTTGTTTGATACATATCAGAGTAAACACCAGAAAAACAGACTTAAAATACTCACACATCCTGAAGTCATGTGTAATCCTTAATAATGCCTTTTACTTCTGTCACACAGGATCGAGACTCCACTGGTGTCTGACTAAAAAATGCATGCCAGGGGTGAAATATTAGAGACATTGACCAGCTTTGCAGTTGCTATAAATCATTAAAGCTCCAGTGGGTTTCATGTCTTTGCAACTGAAAAAAGATGGTTTACAGCTTCAGAGAAGACAATCTGCAGCTGTTCTTCATGAAATCTTTGTAAAAAACCTTGACATTAATTCATAAAACAGTGGCAAGACACTAACTACAAGGCAGCAAAAGGAAGATTTGAAAGGATAGTGTGACAAAGAGGAGACAAATATGTACAACAGATGTAAATGTTTCAGAGTGAAAAAGCAAGTGTTACTCCCCTGACACTTCTTTTCTGTCAAAATATAATGAAAGAATAGCAAAAAATTGTCTCAGTAATGCATATAATTATGACTCTAGCTGTAGACATATTTGCTTGAAGTGATAAAAATAAAAGCATTCGCAGGTGCTAATGGTGACTAATCAATCTTCTCTTAACAGGTAACACACCTTTAACTGAACGAAAGGAAAAACACATTTTCCCAAATCAGTCCCAAGAAGTCAATCAAGAGAAATCAGGAGAGCAGAAGCAACAGTTATGTACCACAGGCCCTGAATTAATGTGAAATATTAGAATTCAAAAATTGCTTCTATTCAAGAAGTTAATATTCCCCCAGCCCCTGCAAGAAAGTTAACACTGGTGGTTACATTTCTTGAAAATCGAATTTCAATTCATTTCTTGAATTGAACTTTTTCATATTATTCTTCAGTAAAGAGGGAGAAATCATGAAGCTCAACATGCAGAACTGTTTCCTTATTCTTCTTTGGAGAGAAAGAAGCAAAATTTGCATCTATTTTCTGCCTACCTCCTCCTTTCCAAAACTCTTATCTTTTCAAAGTTGGAAAGACTCCAGAGGGGTTCAGTGGAGGGAAAATGTGTTTTCATCTAAGCTGTCTGATGACAGGCTGTTACACAGATTCACACAAACATATGCACACCAGCCCTTAACTTTGACAGGCCTTTAGCATGGCCTTCCTTGCCCCCAACTCTAAGAAGAATTCATCAAAAAACAGGGAATGAAAAAAGAATTTCAAATACAAGAATGAGTAAGTAAAAATCATGGCAGTCCACCATTCACAGTGCACACTGCTTTGGAAGCACTGAGGAAATGCTCTACTATAGTCCTTTAGGGCAATCCCCACTTCTATGTCTTCCACCTTTCTCAAACCTGGAGCTGAAATGATATCTAGGGGCCCCAGAGAGACCATGCAAAAGCCAGTGCCAATTGAGAAGAGCCTGGGAAGTCTACTGCCTGCTCTCAGGATTACTTCTGATTTATGGCTTACTATTGGAAAGCAAGTAAGGAGCAGATCAGAGTCCTCCGCCTTGTAATTCACGTAAATCCTGCTCTGGAAATGCAGCAACACAGTTGGCACTGAAGGAATTCCAGGTCAGAACAGGAGGTATCGAGTTGGCTCAAGTGCTATTTGCATTAGGATGAAAACAATGACCACAATATAAGGTCTGTTTATGACCTCCTTTAATTATCATCATCCTTTTCTAGATGCTGCTTCTCTCTCTCTGCCTCTCTTTAGAAATCCTGCACCAAAGCAGCAGGCATGAAAATCCCCAGTTATATTGCTGGTATTATTGTACTCTTCCGCTCCTTCACACATTTCTGACTGTTCTCACAATGGCTCCACAGTACTAGTTTCCTCATTTATGTAAACCTAACACAATGGTAGTATCAAAACATCAGCCTGGCTTGTTGATCACCCAAGCAGTCCTTGTTGATTTTCCAAGGAGAAAATGTTGCTGAAGGAACAAAAAGTACATAAAAGTCTATTTTTTAAAAAAATCATGAAAGGTAGGTAAATATGCAGGGTTTATAAACTCAGGGTTTGTAAACATCACTAATTTCTCTTGAGATATTTCATTAGCTCAATTTTTAATTCATGTACAGGTTAAGGGTCACATTTGTGAAACATGGTTTTTACTAGCTGTGAAAATATTATGATTCATTGTTATTCTCACAATAAATATAATGTTCAGGGAGTCCTTTATATAGATCCACTTCAGCAATGCTCTTAAACAAATGTTTACACTTCAGTAATGCTATGTACAAAACAACATCATACATTTCTTGATTTTCCAAGATGGTTATTGAAATGCCTACTTTGACTGAAACATTTCCCACAAACATACACCCACCACACACACATACACACACAATTAATAAAGGATTTGTTGGGTTTTCTTCTTAACAATGAATAACTTAGCAAGGAACAATCTCATTGGCAAACAAACTAATTGCAAGTTCCTAGGCAAAAACACCTCCCGCGTCTGCGTGGAGCAAGTCACATTTAAATCCTGCTTTACAGCTGGGATTCCACAATGCTATTGTACTTAATAGCAATAATAATAGTGCTAGCAGCAGTCTGATCCTTGCTCTCGAAGATAGCTCCTTCCACACACAGTGACTGCTGTGGCATTCTGTCTTCACTGGGGTGCAGTTTCTTGTACCACAGTGTACCAGGAAAATAAAGGAAATGCACTTCCTCAGCAAATGCACCTAAGTCCTGCTCTGCCCGCCCAAACCCAAAGGCACATAAAGACTTTCAGTACCTCCCAGCACATGCATTCCCTGGGCATCATGAGGAATGCACCATACCACAAATGATTTCGCCCTGCATCCCAGCAAATGACATCTTAATGATTTCAGCCTCAGCAAATGTTCTGGGAAATGCAGAGATGGACAGAAAACATTGAATTTACCTTCTACATGTTTTCAGTTAATCAAAAACATCTTGCTACATTTCTAAAAGAAAGAAAATAATTCAATATCTTTGTGTTTCTTTGTTGTATTTTAGACTTTTTTAAATTTTTTTTTGTCAGATAGCCAACTAAAATAATTCAACTGTATCAACTTTTCTTAGTAAGCAATGTTTCAACACAAAATCACAAACAATTATGAAAAGAAATGTCTATTAGTGATTTTTATGTTAAACCACTATACACTCTTGGAAAAGAAAAGAAGATAGAGAAGTAGAAATGTAGGATAGCTTGTTTTCCCATGAGTCAAAGGCATCAGCTCTTGTCTTTCCATGTCATCTTGCTATCAATAAGCTGTTGCTAGGATGTGAACGTTTCCATGGCAATGCATGAACCCTTAGTTTCAGTAACAGTACTATTCTCCACACACACATTCTTTCATTTTCTGAGATTATTTATTTTTTCATACCTCAGGAACAAATATGGAAATGAAAACAGAACTAGACGGGCAAATCCTGCATCAGACTAAAACCTAGAATGGCGTGAGGACTTCGGTGTGACTCCAGGTAAATGTCTCTGACACAGCATCATGGCTTTTGCCATAGTTTACAGCTGCTTACTTCTTCAGATTTCTAGCAGGGAGCAGAGAACGCTATAGGGTCAGGAAATTTTCTGAAACCTGAAAGGCGGCAGCTTGTGCAGAAGAAGCTGCATTTTCAGAGCCGGCTTTGCTGGATGTGGAGCATTTCGGCAGGCAGAACCCTCTGTGCGTGCGCTCGGTGGAGGCGGCGGAGCGGAGCCGGGCGGCGATTGCCACCTGTTGGGTCTGGAATGGCAACTGCAGGGCTGGAATGGCAACTGCGGGGTCGGGATGGCACCTGCGGGGCCGGGATGGCACCTGCGGGGCCGGAGAGGCCCGCCCGGGCCGGCTCCGCCCGCGTCCCGCCGCTCTCCCTGAGGAGGGAGCAGCGGGACCTCCGCCCCCGCCGCGCTCGGAGTCACTCCCGCTTCAGCCTGGTTGTCAGGCGCTGGCTTTTTCTTGACGAGCTGTTCAAGTAAGCAAACATTAAACATATTAAATATAACATAAATATTAACATAAATATAACATAAATATTAAACATAAACACAAGTCGGGTGAGAAAATCAAACGGTGCGGCTACTTTTCCTCTCTTCTGAATTTTACAGGAGGAAAAACACCTTGGAATGAAATTTGTTGTCTGCATCTGTTGTCTCCCTCCTTAGGCAAGGGAGACAACAGGGATAAGGTCATAGCTATCACCTCTGTCCCTCCNGGGATGGCACCTGCGGGGCCGGGATGGCACCTGCGGGGCCGGAGAGGCCCGCCCGGGCCGGCTCCGCCCGCGTCCCGCCGCTCTCCCTGAGGAGGGAGCAGCGGGACCTCCGCCCCCGCCGCGCTCGGAGTCACTCCCGCTTCAGCCTGGTTGTCAGGCGCTGGCTTTTTCTTGACGAACTGTACAAGTAAGCAAACATTAAACATATATTTACAAGTCGGGTGAGAAAATCAAACGGTGTGGCTACTTTTCCTCTCTTCTGAATTTTACAGGAGGAAAAACACCTTGGAATGAAATTTGTTGTCTGCATCTGTTGTCTCCCTCCTTAGGCAAGGGAGACAACAGGGATAAGGTCATAGCTATCACCTCTGTCCCTCCCTTTGTGATTTCTTTTTCAAGCAAGAAAAGGAGACAGGGAGTTAAATTGCAAAGGGGGAAACAGAAATGTTCCCTCTCACCTCGCTGCTCCATGTCCAGAACACGCTGGGAGATGCTGGCATCCCCTTGAGACGGGTCTGAACACTGACATCACACTCCTACCACTAAGAAACTGTTCACTGGCTCATCCTGCTGCTCCTTTCAGGAGACTTGCAGCTCATCCTACTGATCAATCGTTACCATGAGCCTAGACACCTCAGGGTCAATTCAGACATTTCTGAAGCTAGAGCGCAAAGCCAGAAGAAAGAAGGTTACAGAAAAATCCTGCACAAACAGGTAAGAATCTTGGGTGAGATTCTGATTCAGCACATAGAAAGCTGTAGAAAAGGCAATAAAAGAAATCCTGATCTGTAGTTTCTTCTTTGCCTCATTTTTCCTAGAAAGCCTAGATGGCTTTCTAGGAAAAAACGTATCACAGTAAATCCCAAAAGTATAGCCCTTGAGGTGGTGAAGTTTAAGGGCAATGGAGATGATTTGCCACACTAGAAATAAGACCCAGAAACTCATAAAATTCTTTAAAAGAGCTTTGTTTTAGAGTGGACCTGATGGACCAAAAATGAGAGGCACCTTTATCCTGTTCTTAAGGNTCCTCTGGACGCACTCAAGCATCTAAACATCCTTGAAATACAAGTTCAGAGCCCAAATTATGAGCTCTTTACAATCCACTCTTTCTGCCTCACAAAATTTGTGTGGCAACTTGTGCTAGACTCTCAAATATACTCAGCATGACTTTTTTTTTCTCCTTAGCAATAACACATAAATATCTCTGGCATTAATTACTTTGTGTTGTTTTTTGCCTAGTGGTTTTGACAGCTCTCCTTGATCATGTGACAACTATTTTCTTTAAAATACTCGATTTTCTAGACAGCCAACTTAAGCACAGACAGTTTTCTATAGCCAAAATAAAGAATATTTATGGAACTCCATTGTAAAAAATTGATCTCTTACTGCTTTTCATCATTTGGCTGGTCCCCTGCTTTCCACAGTCTCAATCCCCACGCAATTAGAATCTCACCAGAGTCACACCTGCAGAGGTGTTGTCAGGATCTTCAGAAACAATGAATTTATCTCTCAGCAACCATTGCCTTCCCTCACTTTGATATATCCACCCTTTCACTGAACGTATTTTCAAGTCCCACACTGAAAGTTTACGTGTTAATCAGTGCTTCCTTCTGAGAGGCCAATGAATCAAAAGTAGATCAGCCTCTGACCCATATACCTCTTTGAAGTATTTTTAACGCTAAAAGTATTGTTCCTTGCATTCCAAAATTGGTGTAGGGCCTGTGACCTGTAACTAGCAATAGTGATCTTACTGGTTCACTTGACAACAACATTAGTTGATTTCTCATAGGTACTACCTTAACAGTTGTCATAAGGCTGTCCTTTTTAACCAATATTACCTGAAGATGCTGAGCTGTGACAACTAGGGATCCAACAGTACAAACTTTGTGGTTCACAATGAACCTATTATTGCGAACAGTCAAGTAATAAGCTGCACGTTTGGCTTAATCATATTGCTCAAAAGCTGGAATGGGGGACTGCCACCGGCCCAACCAACTCATGAGAGAACAAGATAAAAAGCACAACACTGTCAGAATTGCCATTAGCTGTGTTAAATTCATTGAGAACGTCAAATGCATTCAGATTCTTTTTTTTAAATGTTGTCATTTATCCATTTTCAAAACACTTTCAAAACACTCTATTTGAATGAAAAGTGACTCAGCCTGAGACATGGCATAACTTATGCTCTTCTTTGACCAATTCTAGTGCAGTTGAAGATAAATTATATGCTGGAATACAGTCCCAAACCCACATAGGCCAGTGAAATCCTGCAATGGACTTCAGTGGGCTTTGGGATTACAACAAAATGAGACGTACTGAAGGTAAGAAGAAGCATTGACAGAAGACAACACTTTGAAAGGCCTACATTAAGTTCCTAAGCACCATCTCCACATGAAAGTCAAAGGAAAAACACCAGCATGTCTCTCAGCATTCCTTTCTGCCATGTAAATCATTTTCAAGGGGTACCAGCTATCTTCCCACTGCAAGACAATAATGTGAAAGCCCCTCAAGATTCCCAGCCAACTTCAGATGCTGCTGTGGGAATGCTGCTGGGAAGATCACTGCCAGGACCCAAGGCTGTCCTCCCAGGCCGGAGGTAAGAAGGAAATAGCACACTAATTGCCCTGTACTGCTCCTATGGCTGCAGCACTCTTGCAACTCAAGCAAGCTTGTTTAAAGCAAACATGATGCAGTCCTTTCCTCTGGCACCCCACCACAGGATATAAACACACTTCTGCTTTCCATCATAACTGACAGTTCTTATCCTTCCTGCTTTGAATATAGAGCTAAAACCCTTCTTTGCAAACTGGGAGAATGAGTTCCCAAAATAAGTTGGGGTTACAAACCCTGTCTTTTCTCATCATTTTCCCCAGATCCCTACCAACATTTCTTGCCTTCTCTTATAGCAAGACCATCAAGGAGTGGGAGATAAAACAGTGTGAGATTTAAAAATCAGTATAGTGTAAATAAATTTAGATCAACAAACATTAAAATTACCCAAACGCAGTCTTGTAGATTTTGCACAATGTCACTATGAGGAAAGTGAAGGTTTCTTCCAAAGAAGGTAATTCAGTGATGAATGAGGAAAAATTGAAGGCAATCTCTGATGTACTTAGTGAAGAGGATTGCAGCCTTTAAAACAGGTGAGGATTTGGAAAGGTCCTAAGAGGAAATATTAAAATTCCTAGCTCAGCCAAACACATTTTTTTATAACTTGTAATTTCACTTATCTAATAATACATTCTCTCAATTTCTTTAATTTCTGGTTTCAGATGAGGTAATTACAATGGCGTGTAAATATATTTAAGCGTATTACAACTAAAACTGTTTAGCTATGTTTCCAACCTGAGCTCTACTTAATTTAAGTTTTTGCCTGTGTACAAATCAAAAGAGCATGAACCTATTCCAAGTACTCTTATTTGGTGATAGAATTTGATGCAAACTGAGGTACGACTTTGTAAAGAGAAATTGAATACTACAAAATAAATCTACACAAGATACATTCTCTTACATGATCTTCAGCATTTACCAGTCTTTCTTTAATATTTTATTTTCTTCAGTTCTGCTTGTTTATGCAAGATAAAATTAATGTTTTCTTAATACTAAGGAACCAGATGTTTTCTGCATGTTTATCATTTATCTGTTTTAGTTTCTTGATCTAGGGCTGTCACTGCACAAAAAACTGTCCTTTTATCTGCATTCACCAAGCTTTGTCTGACATACACTCAAGACAGCTTGCCTTTCATTTTTGTTACTCCTAATAAAGCTAACATTCTTTGACAGTTTTATTCTGAAAACATCTTTATTTTACCCCTGAGAAATGTAAGACAGTATCTAATTTGGAGATGTGGCATATCAGGAAATCTGGATTGCAGTTTAAGTTGAACAAGAACTGGCATCTAGTATGATTAGACATCTGCTAAAAGCCCCAGATTTCAGCCCTGACAGAGCCATGCAGTCTTTCCTCATATTTTGTAAGCCATGTTTCCAGGGATGAAGGGGAGAAAAGCAGGGGCATAATTTCTAGAAGATTCAATCAAACATTGTTTTGGCAGCACTTGAGAGGCAATCGTATGCCTTCAGGACTTGGTATGGCCCATGGAGAAAAGAAAAAGGTGCGGGGGGCTTTCTGGTGGTACCAAACCATCAGGACAGCTGGGTCAGCTAGGTGGGGACACTCTTCCAATGCTGATGGTGATTGCTTACAAGCAGGAAGCAATGGCTCAGCAGACGTAATGTAAGGACTTCCCTAAAGCAACAGGGCAGCAACCAGTGGTGATAAGCTGGATACTTCCTTTGCCCATGCCAGGCTTCTGGAAGGTCAGGCTGGCTGCTGGTGAGGGAGTGGGACAGAGTTTTTGGAAGGAAGTTGGATTCACAGTGATGCTTTTATTCAATCCCCCACACAAGAAGCTTGTCTGGACAATGGCTCCATCCCCTCCCTGTCTCTCTTCTAGTCTGTGTTTCTCTGTCTGTTTCCTCCCTGTATTCCTGTCAAAGGGCAGGAGTAGCTAAGACTGAGCCCAGATCTGTTCCCTGCTGATTTGCACTACAGCATCTTGCTTAAACCTACTCTGCAAACAAATATACAGTTAGCTAGAGTTTTGGCCAGCGTGAACCAGAAGAAAATGAGATATTCCTGGCAGAATACCTAGCTCCTTCTAAGAATTTAAGGCAGATACAGACTTTTTTCCATAGATAGTCCCAGTCTCCTCCCAGTACCAGCAGTCATAACACAAATCCCTTTCAAAGACCTGGTCAAGTTTGGTCAGGTTCCAATCCTGACACTGTCTAGCATTTCAATCCCTTTACTGCTCTCAGAAAATGTTTCCATAACCCAGTTCTTTGGGGCAGAAACCTCCTCCCAGTATTGAGGGAATATATAAACATTTGCTAGAAGGGTACTTTGCATATTTAGTTCTGTCTTAGGACTGGGGAAGAACTATCTACCCAAAGTTCCTTCCAGCCTTAAAATTTTGTGATGTAAATTTATTTCCCTGTGTATTCATCTCTCACTCTATAGATCCTAATCAGTCTATTTACCTTTGGCTTTCAATGGCCAGCAACTATTGCTCACCTTATGTTGGCACAGTGTCATAAATATAGACCTTTGTGAGGTGTTTAGACCAAAAGATAAGAAAAAGCACTTCATCATTCCTACAGCATTAACGTTTTCTACAGTTAACATACAGTTAATCTAAAGTAAGGTTAGCAAAATTTTTTCCATAGACTACAGTACAATGCTGCATGTAATAATATATAATTTCAATGAGGCTGAAGTTTCGATTCCCTTTGATGTATCACAGGTATCAGTTTGTCTACAGTTACTTGGGTAGTAATTATGTTCCTCTCAGAACACCTCAATAAAAGAACTCATTGTGTAGTGGAAATTCTCACTTTGAAAGTGATCTTATCTAGATAGTATTGGCAAGTCTGGGTCTTTTTTATTGTCTGTTGTTATTACTCTGGAAGACAGCTTTTGCCTTTTTATCTGATTTGCTGTTGTTTACAAATTGCTTAGTGANTGTAGCTAAAGACCAGACCTTTTTTTCTACACCTTTTTTCACAGCTACTCTGAACTCCCAAGAGCAATGTCACAACTGTAGCAACAACAACAACAAAGGTACAATCTTTGGAGAAGGAAAATACTGATCCTTGTTTCGAGAGGGATATGGAAAGTGATGTCAGGAGAGTCAGAACTCTACATATGTGTTGTAACCCGGGAGCACTTGCTTAGCAAAGGGGCACCTAGTTGGAAAGA
>VYZR01002834.1:11385-30398 GCA_013400675.1 Oxylabes madagascariensis | reverse complement strand
TGTACATGTCATCTGAGAATTGCAGAACACTTCTCAAATGTTAATTGAACTTCGTAATACCCTTCTGAGACACATAAAAGATGTAATGAAGGCTTCAGCTCCTCAGTAAACTGTACTAGCTTCCAAGAGAAAACCAAGAAATTATCTGACAGTATATAAACACTTCAGCAGGAAATGAGAAATGTCAGTATATTACTTTGAAATAAAGCAAAGGGAATTCAGTCGCAGTTTATTCCAGAAGGCTAAAACTCCGGTTTGCATCAGATTCACTGAAACATTAATGAAAATACAAGTCAGGAATTTACTATTCTCTCCTATTAGCACAGCTGACTGTTTAGTAATACAAGTGCCCCAAGCTCTCTTTGAAGTACCGCTGCAGTATATTCCGCCAAAAAGCGACATCTGTTGCTTCTCTCCTCCAGTTTCTGCATCATTTGCTATCCCTGTACAGCGGCTATACCATCACCTGTGGCAATTGTACAGCCTCCCACTATGGGTCACCATACGGATGGAGCATCAAGTGGTGCGGCCCCAGGCAGGCCAATTCTGTGAGGCCAAAGCTCTGGAAACATGGAATTGTAGAACACAGAATGGTTAGGATTGGAAGGCATCTCAAAGATCATCTAGTTCCAACCCCCTCACCATGGGCAGGGATGCCTTTCACTAGACCAGTTACTCAAAGCTCCATCCAGCCTGGCCTTGAAGGCCTGCAAGGATGGGGCACCCACAACTTGTCTGGACAACCTGTTCCAGTGCCTCACCACCCTTATGGTAAAGAATTTCTTCCTACTATCTAGCCTAAACCAACTCTCCTTCAGCTAAAGGCCACTGCCCTTTGTCCTATCACAACATACTCTTGCACAAAGTCCCTTTCCATCTCTCTTATAGGTCCCCTTTAGGTACTGTAAGGTTGTTATGAGGTCTCCTCAGAGCCTTCTTTTCTCTAGGTTGAACAACCTCAATTCTTTCAGCTTTTCTTTATAGGAGAGCTACTCCAGCCTTCTTATCATCTTCATGGTCCTCCTCTGGACTCATTCCAACAGGCCAAGGTCTTTCTTGTGTTGGGGGCCCCAGACCTGGATGGAGCACTCCAGGTGAGCACTCTCTCACAAGAGAAGAGTAGAGGGGCAGAATCACATCCCTTGCCCTGCTGGCCATGCTGTTTTAGAAACTGGGCAGGACGTGGTTGACTTTCTGGGCTGCAAGTATATGTTGAGTTTTTGTTCACAAACCACCCCAAGTCCTTGTGCCCAGGGCTAGTCTTGATCCTTTCTACACCCAGTCTGTACTTTGCTTGGGACTGCCCCGACCCAGGTGCAGGACCTTACACTTCACCTTGTTGAAATTCATGAAGATTGCACAGACCCACCTCAAACCTGTCAAGGTTCCTCCCAGTGCCATCCCTTCCCTCCAGCGTGATGGCTGCACCACATAATTCCATGTCATTGGCAAACTTGCCGAGACTGCACTCGATCCCACTGTCCATGTGGTTGACAAAGACTTTTAAAAGTGCTGGTTTCAATATCAACCCCTGAGGAACGCCATGTGTCACTTCTTTCCACTCGGACATTGAAACGGGGACTGCAACTCATACATACAAAAAACATTAAAAGATAGTCATGCAACTACAATATCCATGTTTACAATCATCCATCACACAACCTTCTACTGCGTCCTCCATATGTGGTCATGTTTGCCTCAGGCAAAAAATGCACATGCTTCTTCACTCTGTTTATTCTTGCAAGCAAAGACAAAGTCACACATCAGAGGTTACAAGAGATCTTAACCTAATAGACTACAGATGTTTCATAGAAGGGAGAAATCAAAGAGAGAAAAGATATTCTAAACTAGTTTGAAATTATAGAAATTTCAATAAACAATAATTTCCACAATCTAACCGGGTGGGGATGCAAGGACTATTTTTTTTCATCGATTCAAACATCATTGTACCCCAAAAGGATACCTTTCTCTTGCCAGTGGCTGTTAGCATTCAGAATCTTAGTGACAAATTAAAGGTCATTTTCCTATATGTCACATCCTACTGCAAATTAGTTTTTGCAATCACTAATTGATGAGAAACTGGAAGTGCTTATTATACAGATAAGTGTGAAAGCTTCACTTCACGTTGATTTCTTTCTCCTATTGTGGTTATTTGGAAATGAATCATCTCCTATGCTCTCTTTTTAGTAACTGCAGACTACTTGCAATGAAAAAGAAAATAGGAAAGGAAGGGAGAACAGAAATCAGAAAAATCAGAAACAAAAGTTTACTTCAAATTTTAGATTTTATGTTACTTAAAAATACATAAATAAATAAATATGGGACATACTTGTGACCCTTCATCCTGTCGTAACTAGTACTATTATCCCTCCTATGCAAATGTGAAAGCTATGACTCAGACATCTAATTTGTGTAGCNATAGTAATAATAATAATAATAATAAAGGAGAAAAAGAAAGTAAAACAAAACACAGGAAAATGAAGTGATGAACAATACAAGTGCTCACCACTCACTCATCATTACTCAGTCCATCTCCAAGCAGTGATTATCCCCTCCCAACTAATTCTTCCCAGTTCATATACAGAAAATGATGTTCTATTGTGTGGAATGTCCATTTAGATCANTAAAAATACATAAATAAATAAATATGGGACATACTTGTGACCCTTCATCCTGTCGTAACTAGTACTATTATCCCTTCTATGCAAATGTGAAAGCTATGACTCAGACATCTAATTTGTGTAGCTGGCTGATTCTGTTATGCATTTGATAAAGAGGCTTAATAACTCACTGAGCAGAGTCTCTGCATGCTTGCACATATTCACAACACAAATACTGCACTCTGAATACAATAACACATCACCACGTTTCAGTGAAATCCTATGCCATGTGGCACCAAGAAAGATTATTACCTGTTTATATGTTGTCTCTTGTACTTGCCACAAAAAAATAAGCTGAGCAGATATACTTCTCCAAGAAAAATTAACCAGGAAAACTCTTTGCCCTCCTTCAATGTCTCCCCTCACCAGGTTCATTGTTCAAAATGGATTAGTGTGAGAACAAGGTTACAACAGTTCACCCTTTTCTCAGCCCATGAACTGGCAAGCCACAGGTGAAAAAAGCATCATCCCAAGACAGTTCTGCTGTCTGAGTGTCATGGTTCAACCCCAGCTTGCTACTAAGGACCACAGAACCAGTCACTCACTCCCTACCCCTGCTGGAATGGAGAGTATAATTGGAAAAAATGTATAAATTTTTGAATCATAGTAAGTACAGTTTAATAATTGAAACAAACTGTAAAACAATAATAATAATAATAATAGTAATAGTAATAGTAATAATAGTAATAATAGTAATAATAGTAATAATAGTAATAATAGTAATAATAGTAATAATAATAATAATAAAGGAGAAAAANTAATAGTAATAATAATAATAATAATAAAGGAGAAAAAGAAAGTAAAACAAAACACAGGAAAATGAAGTGATGAACAATACAAGTGCTCACCACTCACTCATCATTACTCAGTCCATCTCCAAGCAGTGATTATCCCCTCCCAACTAATTCTTCCCAGTTCATATACAGAAAATGATGTTCTATTGTGTGGAATGTCCATTTAGATCATTTGGGTCAGCTCTCCTGGCTGTGCTCCCTCTGTGCTTCTTGTGCACCCCCTCACTGTCAGAGCATGAGACACTGAGAAGTCTCTGATTCCGGGTAAGCCCTACTTAGCAACAAACAAAATGTCAGTGCGTTTTCAACAGTATCCTTGTACTAAATTCAAAACACAAGACTGTGCCAGCAACTAAGAAAATGAATTCTATCCCAGCTAAAACCAGGACACTTAGGAAAAAATAAGTGGGGAAGTATAAGTGCCTTTCTTTTGTGTTTTATATAGATGCAATACTTATAAGAAGCAAACTCAAACATTTGTCAAAGGCATGACAAGGACGAATGTAAGTAAACAACCTGAGAAAGAGTAGTGCCCTGCTTTCTGCCATAAATCTAAACTGAGATTACACCAGCATTCTGCTTAAGATACTCTATTTAGACAATGTCATTATCTCGCAGCAGTCATCTATGGAGCACTGTGTGGGTTGAGTTTAAACCCCAAGGTTTCTTTAAAGCAGACATTTGCAAGTGTTAAAGTGAATTTGAGCACCAAAATCAGAATTTATCCTTTGGACATAAGTTCCGTTACCCAGTACCTGAGGAATACACCTCCCTCAACTCAAAATCACAGCCACAACTCCTTCCACTGGGAGTGGGTGACCATCTCCATGTCACTTCATCAGTCACTGCTGCTGCTGCTCCTACGCCTTCTCTCTCATATGTCCTAATATGCACCTCAAGAACAACACACCCTGCAGAGAAGATGGAACACCTGAGTTCTCAACTCTCATCAGATCAAAAGGACCTAAGCACAATTTTTAGCAGAGTGCTTAAACAGCAGATGATAGTTGAGGGGAGATTGGGAGAAAAGAGGACATGAAAGATCTCTCTTTTTGGAGGCCGCTCCATTTAATTGTGGATAATTAACCATTTACTTAGCCAGAGCAAAGGGACAATGATAATTCCCAGTTCAGCAGTCAAGAAGCTTTGCTTCCTGAGGTGAACTTTAGTACCAATGCCTATTCCAGTGAACACTGTAAATACAAAATATAACCTCTAGTGACACATGGCAGCCAAATAGAAGTATGGAACTTCACATTTTGGAAAGGAGTTGTGAGTCAGTGATCAAATATCTAAACCTTTTAGTCAAACTGGCCTTTTGTGGCTAAACAAATGACTTGAACTTGAAGAACTCATGTTGCATTTCATGGTAATTGCTCCTACTACTCAATAACACAAAATGAGGTTCAGCCTCCACACTATTTGCAGGGATTTCTAGGACTGCACCTCCTGTTATGAGAAGCCAGTTTGACATCAGACTCTTTATGGAATTCAAGTTTTCCATTGTGCCTTTTCCTTTCCTGTGGTTAGTCTTTGCTTAGCCTCTAGCCCTACTCGTTTTTTACATCTGTTATGTGCAAGATTTGAAGTGTAGTGCTTTCTTACAAAAACAGGCAGCCTTCCATTCTGAAAGAAGCAAGGCACACTGCACACAGCAAGAATGCACACAAAAGCTTCAGGAGCATTTTGAGTATCAATTGTCAGAGCAGACAAATCAAGAAAGAAGCAACAATTATAAGCTGGAAGACAGAGGACCTTATTTTACACTAATTGATACTTGCTGGGAAGACAAAAGAGATTAATTCACTTCGAAGTATCACTTACTGTGGAAAGGTTTGAAAAAACAAAGCCCATGGCACGCCTGTAGGTAATTGCTCTCAGTTGGGTGTGTTCCTGGTGCCTTTGCAAGCACTGTTTGTGAGGACACTGCTTTCGTGATTTATATGAGCCTCTCAAATTATCTCCCTACAAATTACTGCAGATATGGTGGTAAAGTGAGCTTCCTCTGCATGTGGAAGAACAGAGAGATACAGGCTGTGAGAAGGTGCGCTGAATTTTTATTTTGTTTCATTTCAGGGTGCCTCAGCTCTGGTTGACGCTTTCATGAGGGGGAAAACAGGATATTTGAAGGGCACATCAATAGTTTTCTCTCTTTATTCCCATTTAATATATTTTATTCAACTTGGCCTGAAAAAAAAAAAAAAGAAGAAAATTATAGCAAAAAAACTTCCTAGAATATAACATTTATTCATTGCCAAGAAACACCACATTTCTTAGAAAATATTTTTCTAGGATTTAAGGTTCATAAGCTGAGCTAAGAAATTCATCTCTTCTCTGCTTGTCTTCATCGTAATTTACAGTATGTCTAATATAATTTTTATTAGCCCTTTGAAATCTTCTGCCAACTTCATGCATAGTTACCCAGTGGAATACTCTGAAACACAGTTATTTTTTTATATTTTCTGAATGGCAGAAGCTTCTTTAAGTAAGTTTATTTTAACATTTTACATTAACATCAAGCATATCTCTGTTGATATCAAAATAAAATGCTTGTGTGTGTTAACAAATATATAAAATCATTTGGTATTACCACTGACTTCTTATATTAGAAGTATTCTGAGTGCAAATTATCATTGAAAAGTTTAAAAATCAATAATTATCTGAAAAGTACACATAACAGCTTCTCACAAAACTTGGGAAAACATGTTAATTTTTTCAGTGATCCTAAGAAAAAAAGATCATAACTCCTTGACTAAGATTTAAATTTAAAATACTGTCTTTAGGACTTATTTGAATTCAAAAATACTGTTTTACAGACAAGACTCACACATACATAGACTGCTAAAACACTGACTTAACTACCACAGCACTGACCACTGTGTCCTTAGCTGACCAGGTGGTCCACCTTTCAAACAGAAAACACAGAGTTCATTGGTTCTTCTTGCCTTGTGCAAGAAACAAGAAGATTTAGGCACTTCTGAATGACATCTATGAATCTGCCTGCCAAGGATGTGACCCACTATGTTAGACAACATGAAAAGGCAAGAACAAAGCTGTGACATCCTGCCCTTCTCAGCAACTCAGAGGTAACAATGGGTAGCATCCTCCACTTGATCCTTCTCCCAGCTGTCCTGGAAAATGAGACTTGTCTTCAAAAATAAAGCTGAAAGAGACTGATTTTAGACAACAGCTAGCAAATCATTGAAGTCATTAGTCACAGCCAGTATGGCTTCATGAGGGGAAGTCTTGCTTGTCGAACCTGACCTCAAAGAGTAACTCACCCAGCTGGTCTAGGAAAGCCAGTAGATGCAATTCTTTTGGACTTCAGTGAAGCTTTTGATACTGTCTCTTACAGTATCCTTCTGGACAAAATATCCAGCATACATCCATGCGCAACTGAACAACTGGCTCATGGGTCAGGCACAAAGGGTTATAGTGAAGGGACCAGGTCTGGTCACTAGTGGGATTCTGCAGGGCTCCATCCTAGCCCCTGTGCTCTTCAAAGTCTTCATAAACAACCTGGATGCAGAACTCCAAGGAATACTGTTTGCCAATGACACTAAACTGGGAGAAGCTGTCAACTCCCTTGGAGGCAGGGAGGCCCTGCAGAGAGACCTCAACAAATTAGGGGACTGGGCCATCACCAGCTGTATCTGGCAAGTGCTGGATTCTGCACCTGTGATGGGGCAACTCTGGTTGTGTGTACAGACTGGGGAATGAGAGGCTGGAGAGCAGTGCTGCAGATAAAATGGCAAGTTGAACATGAGTCAGCAGTGCCCTGGCAGCCAGGAGGGCCAACCCTGTCCTGGGGGGCATCGGGCACAGCATGGCCAGCCGGGCAAGGGAGGGGATTGTCCCGCTCTGCTCTGAGCTGGGGCGGCCTCACCTCCACCGCTGGGAGCAGTTCTGGGAACCACAATATAAGAAAGATATTGAACTATTAGGGAGCTCTTTATTTCACCACACTGTATTATTTGATTTCATTAATCACATAACGGGTGGCAATCACTTAGTGTCACATAATGCCCTACTTTTAGTGCTACCAAAGTGGCATTACACTGTAGTTTAGAAGTTATATTTGTCACAGGGCAATTTATGACGACTCAGAGTTTTCCATTTATTTCTAAATGCTTTGTGGAACCTGTGAGGCCCATTACAAATATTTTACTAGCGCATTCTGAGGATTTCCTAGAAGTATACAACTGTATTTAAATTTTCTATTTGAATCTCCTCCCTTCAGCAAAAGCCAATTTTTTGGCCACGTAAATATTTTTCCCTACATTACCATCTGTGAGTGGGCAGAGTAGTCAGTCTCTGTGGACAGTATTTCTCCAACAGGTGTATCCTTTGTGTATGCCTAATGCTGCCTTTCTGGCATACTAGAGAAATCAGTACTTAGCAGTGTGATTGCCAGGGATGACTCTTAAGTTATGTGATCTGTATCTGCACACATGCACGGAGAGACACAGAGACAGCAGCAGGTGGGAGAACCTAAATAATTCTCTGCCTTAGCTACTCCAGGAGCCACCAGAGGAACGACCATCCCAAAAAAGACCCATCTCCTCACACAGGAAGGAGCACCAGGACACAAGGGCAGGTGGGGGAACATCAATAATGCCATCAGAGAAATGAAATCTCTCCCTAGACTGTCCCCAGGCTGCCACAGGGGAGCCTCAGCACCATGGACCAAGTACAATGACCAACACCATAGGGGAGCAGTTGCCTGGAGCACCTCCCAGACTGTGGGGAGTCACTGTCTAGGGATATGGGACATAATATGGGATGCAAGAGAAGAGTATCTAGGGATTGCACAAAAGTGTGTCACGAGACGCTTAAGGGAGGAGGCACAGGCAGGAAAAGGGAGGGATACAGGCCAGCTACTGGGTACACTAAGACTGAGGATGGTTCCTAGGTGGCATAGTGTGCTCCTTCCATGTGTGTGTTGGGTGTCTGAATGTGGGTCCATACCCACAGCCTGAGTGGGGCTGCAGCCTCAGGGCTCCTAAGTCCATGGGCAAACAGCTGGAATGCAGGGAGCACCTACTGGGCAGACTGAGAGTCCGATCCAGATGCTCACTGAGGAGAGCCATATGGTGTACACGTACATATATATATTCCCACTAGCAGATTTTCACCCTGAACAGCCAGAGGGGAACAGGGTGAGGCTGTTGGTGCAGTTTGTGTTTCTGTTACTGCTGCGTTAATGTCTGTGCTGGTCTGTGGGGCCAGCTGTGTGTATACGCTTATATNAATGTGGGTCCACACCCACAGCCTGAGTGGGGCTGCAGCCTCAGGGCTCCTAAGTCCATGGGCAAACAGCTGGAATGCAGGGAGCACCTACTGGGCAGACTGAGAGTCCGATCCAGATGCTCACTGAGGAGAGCCATATGGTGTACACGTACATATATATATTCCCACTAGCAGATTTTCACCCTGAACAGCCAGAGGGGAACAGGGTGAGGCTGTTGGTGCAGTTTGTGTTTCTGTTACTGCTGCGTTAATGTCTGTGCTGGTCTGTGGGGCCAGCTGTGTGTATACGCTTATATGTGGGTTCTATAAAGGTGTTTGCAGGGTTGACTATTGGGAATACAAGCCCAGTCTGGCTATTAGTTGGACCTAAAGGCACAGAGCTGCAGCAACCTCCTCTCTGTTGAGCTACTGGATTTGGAATGCCTGACCAACAACCAAGAATTGATCTCGTAGAGTCAAAATACCTAAGAGTTAGAAAATGTAAGATTGTATGAACTGAATTGTTCCCCTTATTATAGTATTTAATTATATCACACAGTAACTGCCTCTAGACCCTTATGTCATTAACTATAGCGGTAGCTTTTTGAAACTCTTTCAATATGTAGCTCCAACTCAGCAAAAGTAAAACTATTTGTTTGTCAAGGATAGTTGAGAATATAGGTAACTATCAAGGACGGTTAATACAGTCCTTAACAAAGCATCATGAATCTGCTGTGTAGCCTTGTCAGATAAAGAAATTGAAGACTATATCACAGAATCACAGAATCATCAAGGTTGGGAGAGACCTTAAAGATCATCTAGTCCAACCATCAATGCAATCCAACTGACACCTTTCAGACTTGTTATGCAAACATAAAAGCTATCACTTATAGCTACATTTATTAAACTTTGAAGNCAACCCTGTCCTGGGGGGCATCGGGCACAGCATGGCCAGCCGGGCAAGGGAGGGGATTGTCCCGCTCTGCTCTGAGCTGGGGCGGCCTCACCTCCACCGCTGGGAGCAGTTCTGGGAACCACAATATAAGAAAGATATTGAACTATTAGGGAGCTCTTTATTTCACCACACTGTATTATTTGATTTCATTAATCACATAACGGGTAGCAATCACTTAGTGTCACATAATGCCCTACTTTTAGTGCTACCAAAGTGGCATTACACTGTAGTTTAGAAGTTATATTTGTCACAGGGCAATTTATGACGACTCAGAGTTTTCCATTTATTTCTAAATGCTTTGTGGAACCTGTGAGGCCCATTACAAATATTTTACTAGCGCATTCTGAGGATTTCCTAGAAGTATACAACTGTATTTAAATTTTCTATTTGAATCTCCTCCCTTCAGCAAAAGCCAATTTTTTGGCCACGTAAATATTTTTCCCTACATTACCATCTGTGAGTGGGCAGAGTAGTCAGTCTCTGTGGACAGTATTTCTCCAACAGGTGTATCCTTTGTGTATGCCTAATGCTGCCTTTCTGGCATACTAGAGAAATCAGTACTTAGCAGTGTGATTGCCAGGGATGACTCTTAAGTTATGTGATCTGTGTCTGCACACATGCACGGAGAGACACAGAGACAGCAGCAGGTGGGAGAACCTAAATAATTCTCTGCCTTAGCTACTCCAGGAGCCACAAGAGGAACGACCATCCCAAAAAAGACCCATCTCCTCACACAGGAAGGAGCACCAGGACACAAGGGCAGGTGGGGGAACACCAATAATGCCATCAGAGAAATGAAATCTCTCCCTAGACTGTCCCCAGGCTGCCACAGGGGAGCCTCAGCACCATGGACCAAGTACAATGACCAACACCATAGGGGAGCAGTTGCCTGGAGCACCTCCCAGACTGTGGGGAGTCACTGTCTAGGGATATGGGACATAATATGGGATGCAAGAGAAGAGTATCTAGGGATTGCACAAAAGTGTGTCACGAGACGCTTAAGGGAGGAGGCACAGGCAGGAAAAGGGAGGGATACAGGCCAGCTACTGGGTACACTAAGACTGAGGATGGTTCCTAGGTGGCCTTAGTGTGCTCCTTCCATGTGTGTGTTGGGTGTCTGAATGTGGGTCCATACCCACAGCCTGAGTGGGGCTGCAGCCTCAGGGCTCCTAAGTCCATGAGCAAACAGCTGGAATGCAGGGAGCACCTACTGGGCAGACTGAGAGTCCGATCCAGATGCTCACTGAGGAGAGCCATATGGTGTACACGTACATATATATATTCCCACTAGCAGATTTTCACCCTGAACAGCCAGAGGGGAACAGGGTGAGGCTGTTGGTGCAGTTTGTGTTTCTGTTACTGCTGCGTTAATGTCTGTGCTGGTCTGTGGGGCCAGCTGTGTGTATACGCTTATATGTGGGTTCTATAAAGGTGTTTGCAGGGTTGACTATTGGGAATACAAGCCCAGTCTGGCTATTAGTTGGACCTAAAGGCACAGAGCTGCAGCAACCTCCTCTCTGTTGAGCTACTGGATTTGGAATGCCTAACCAACAACCAAGAACTGATCTCGTAGAGTCAAAATACCTAAGAGTTAGAAAATGTAAGATTGTATGAACTGAATTGTTCCCCTTATTATAGTATTTAATTATATCACACAGTAACTGCCTCTAGACCCTTATGTCATTAACTATAGCGGTAGCTTTTTGAAACTCTTTCAATATGTAGCTCCAACTCAGCAAAAGTAAAACTATTTGTTTGTCAAGGATAGTTGAGAATATAGGTAACTATCAAGGACAGTTAATACAGTCCTTAACAAAGCATCATGAATCTGCTGTGTAGCCTTGTCAGATAAAGAAATTGAAGACTATATCACAGAATCACAGAATCATCAAGGTTGGGAGAGACCTTAAAGATCATCTAGTCCAACCATCAATGCAATCCAACTGACACCTTTCAGACTTGTTATGCAAACATAAAAGCTATCACTTATAGCTACATTTATTAAACTTTGAAGAGACATTTTATTTTTTACAAGGGCAGAAGAACTCAGAGATGATGAAACTTAGAGTACTTATTTTCAACTAATGGGTAC
This sequence comes from Oxylabes madagascariensis, assembly GCA_013400675.1. Lineage (NCBI taxonomy): Eukaryota > Metazoa > Chordata > Aves > Passeriformes > Timaliidae > Oxylabes > Oxylabes madagascariensis. The sequence goes on along the minus strand of VYZR01002834.1, from coordinate 18,668 downwards.
AGTATTTGCCACTCTGCAGATTGCCCTTATCTGCAGTCACTGTCACAATCTAGGAAGGAGACACAGGTGATCTGTGAATACAGAAATAATGTAAATGACTGAAACTGCTTCTTTTCTGTGAGGAAAGAAAAAGCTGAACTACTATCAACAGGAAGGAATTACTGGTCTTCAACTCCACAAACACCCCTTCCCCAGAATCTTGGCTACACAGTCCTATATTATCTGAAATTATTTGAAGAAAGGGTCTCACACATTATTACACCCAAAATGACCTTTACCATCTGAAAGCACTATTCTAAAGATTTATTTTACATTGCCTATGTCCTTGCAAAATAACACTTGTAATAACTTTGCAAAGAGATGCATTCAACTATCACTCCCCTACCTTGAAATTTTGCTTAATGAGGCCTGTCTTAAACAGGCTCAACTCCCAGGGCTTTTTGCCAGCCCTCTCTGCATCCTAAGTTTTCATCTCCACCTGCCAAAAGGTTGACTTATTTGGGCATAATAATTTTTTGTGTGTGCAATCACTTTTCTGTGAGCAGTCATAAAGACTTGTATATAGCACTCCATTTACCTGGGCATCTGTTTTTAAGGGTTTTTTTAAAGACACTTTAATGTAATTTTAAAGTCATTTTTAATACACAAAAGGGCCTTCTGATAGTGAGGATGATACAAATCTGGCTATGACACAAGATATGGAGTGCATCTCCTGGCAGCCTTGATTTTTGTTCCCCATCCTCTCCATCCCTTCCACAGCCAGGCACAGTTGCGTTCAAAGAGCTAAATACTAATTGTGTACAGGCTTACATTAAAGTCTTCTGATGGCTTTGGGGCAACAAAGCACAGAGAGAGGCTCCCACACTCTGTGCACATACCCAGAGATGAAAGTCTCTGAGAAAGGCCCAGTTTTAAAGCCTCGTTCCTCCTGCCCTGTGTATGACTATATATGCTACACTTCAGAAGGGGATAAAGAGGCAGTTTCTTTGACCATGTAAAATCTCTGAGTTCTTGCATTCATTTCCCCTTGTCCACAGCTTTTTCCAGAGACAAAATAACTCCTATTCTAAAGCTCTTCCTAAATGCAGCGCTAAATGGCTCTCTCCTACCAATGAAGATGCCGAAAATACTCTCTGGCCATGAAGCAATACATGCTATCTACTGAAAGTGCCCATTAATAGCTTACTCGCTCTTCTCCTTCCATTTCACTTTAGAACGAAAAAAAGGAATAGAAATTCTCCAGATCTATATCCCTCTCAAAGTCCAGTGACACCCCTTTCCCATTCCCTCTTCTTTCTCCCCACAAATTATCAAATACACATTGAAAGAGTGTGCGGTCAATTCCACTACCGTTACCTGCCCTGAGCAGCACTGGTTCCCATTGCTTGTGTCACAAGCACGTAGGTAAACCTTGGACTAAAATGCCCGGGATTCTGCATCCTTCTCTTAGGATGCAATTTCTTTCTTCCCCACTTTTGTCATTACTCTTGAAATAGCAGGAGGTGCTCTGCACAGGGTGAGCAGGATAAGTGTGCATCCATGATGAGGCAGCAGGAGCAATCACTGCTACTCTGTCACTTTCCTGTTCACCAGGAGCTGCCTTACCAGGGATCTCTTCTGATTTCATTAGTGAGACAGTAAATGAGCTAAGTCCTAATAATCAGCCATCAGGCAGTCCTGCACCTCTGTACTCATTTGGAACAACTGATCACGAAAAGGTGCTGGTGCAAACAAGCAGTGTGCAAATTAAGCACCCAGTAGCGAGTGTAGGTCTCAAGAGAACGGTTTTGATGTCGCTCCTACCTGTGTTATCACATCTGATAACAATCACACCAACATCTGGGGGAGAACATCCTTGGAGCTCTGAACAGAAGGTACTCTAAAAATCCTGAGGATCCATGAGATCCGAGTCATTTCCAAAGGACAATTCTGTTCACTACCACCCCTCCCAAAGTGTTGCCCTGAAGTTCATCCCATTTATTAGAAGGTTCTGTTATTTCTATAATCACTGAGGACCGTTTCGCCAAGATCCCTGGCTCACTAGGATAATCCCCCGCGAGCCGATCTCCTCTCTGCACCGGCCTTTATCTCGCCAAGTCAGTTTCCCCCGGTTCTCTCTCTCCGGTGTTTGCCACCGGTGGCTGTGGCGCTGGGGAAGGGAACATTTTAAGCGCTTGGCGTTCAAGTGCCACCCGCNCGCCCTGGGGCAACGCCTCGGCCCCGCCGGGCTGGAACCGCTCCGAGCCCTGCGGCGGCGGCAATGGCAGCGCGGGCGGCGGGCCCTGCGCGCCCGCGGGCGGCGGCCCCTCCGTGGTCACCGCCATCGCCATCATGGCCCTCTACTCCGTGGTCTGCGTCGTGGGGCTCTTCGGCAACTTCTTGGTCATGTATGTCATCGTCAGGTGAGTGCCGCCTGCCCCGCCCCGCAGCCCACGGCCGCTGCCGTCGGGGCGGACACCCGTCGCCAGGAGCCGGGATGCGGGACGGTGTCCCGGCGGGGATGCCGCGGTCTCCCTCCGCCGGGCAGCGCGCAAAGGGGCACACCGGGGGCTGCGGGCGGGCGCCGGCGCCCGCGGGAAAGGGAAGGAGGCTTTTGATAAAGAGCCGGAGCTGGTGATGGGGAAGAGAAACTTGCGGTGGAGCCGTGGGGGGCGGCCGGTCCGTCAGAAACCGCTGCGCGTCCGAGGGTGTTCTAAGGACCCTCCGAGCTGCAGCACCTCTGCGAGCGGCTCTGACCAACGGGGCCTGAATCCCGCACCTGTCCCCTAAGGAGCGAGGATTTAAAGGGACTGTAGCCACAGGGTGTACGGGTACGGGGCGGTACACGGATAGCCGGCACGCATCCACCTGTCTTTCCACCCACCTCTCCCAAATGCACGAACTAAACGTAAATGGCACCGCGGCTAAACGCTTCTCTGTGGCCGTGTTTGGAGATCCTCTGCCTCATGTCCAGATCTACATGTGTCCATTGAAATAGATTTATATATGTGTATGGACATACATTCACGTGTATATATACACGTGAATAATATATACATATATACACGTGTATAAATACGTATGCCGTGATACGCTTTCCGTGATGCCGGCGTTCCGGCTGTGCTGCGGCACTTCGCAGCTTTCTCGCCCGCAAGAGAAAAAGCCCCCAGTGGGGCTATTACAGATCCGCTCACGCGCGATAAATCCATTGCCCGTAAATGAGCGGAAAACGAGTGAGAGGGAGGTGAGAGCGGCTCCCTTGCCGGCGGAGCGGGGCCGGGCGGTGGCTGCCGTGGGGGAAGACTGCCACCTCCCGGGGGCGGCGGGCCGGGAGCGGGACAGCGGGGCTCATCTCCCTTCGCGGTTGCTCGTCGTTTCCAAACCAAGCATCCACTGAGCGCTGGAGAGCCCGCTTAAAAGCGGGCGCCTTTAAGGGGGGGAGATGGGGATGGCCCAGGGGCGCGCTCCGTTCCTATCGAGGCAGCCCCAGCGCTTCCAATTTCCCCCCCGTCTGGAGCGTCCGTTCTCCCTCTGAGCCCTGCGTTCCCTGAGGAGTCGGGGTTGTCTCTTGGCATCGCTGGCAGTCCAGCGGCAGCGNGTCTCCTGTGCAAGAACAGCTTTTGGTATGTCAGAATTCCTTCCTGATTAATACCACACCGCTGTTTACCAATTGGGATGACAAGGAATTTACATGCTAATGGCTGAATAGGATCTGTGGCTTAAGCAGCATGAAAATACATTCCCTTTCTGTGCTTCTCTGTAGGTGTAGTGTATCTGGTCAGCAATAGGGAACTTAGTGATTTAATTCCTGTTGCAAGCTATCCTAGCTTGAGAGTGTTTCAAATCATAGAATATGAACCTGTGAAATGGTGATCCTATGTGCTCACATTCATGTGCCCTTGCATCCAACTACACATAAGAGGCCAAAGTTTCTCTGAATTGAATTTGTCATCCTATAAAACTCCCCTTATCTGCCTTTCGCCATCATGCCTGCTCAGGAAGAACAAAACATTGAACTTCAAGTTAATTGTGAGAGGAATTGAGGCTACTAAAAATTAAGATTTTTAAGTAACATTGGTACCTAGTTTGTCTTGAAAATACTATGAGTTGGGAGGGAGGTAAGTGCTTAGATATTTGAAACTGTCCTACTCACCTTTCAGAGTCTAGCCTCAGTGAAAGCTACAGTGACTTCAGATTGAATGTGCTGCATGCTAACATCTCATGCTTGGTTCCTTTGGAAATAGTTTTAAAATAATTGTATCGTTCTTATAAAAATTATTACATGAGGCAAATCCAGGGGTTTGGAGCCAGAGCTGTGCAAGTGCTGGCCTGACAGGGAGCTATCACTATCACTCCACATTGCCACCTTACTATCCCTGCTGGGGCAAACAGAGGTCAGAAAGCAGGTATGTCCAAGGAGGAGTTAGAAATGTATTGTTATTATCAATGTGAAAAGAAGACTCTGTGCAAAGCATGTCCATGGATTTCCAATTTATACACATTACATTATAATTAATGCATTCTCATCCCCCCCCCATTCTTCCAAATGGTTCCTGTTCAGATGAATGCTTTCATCCTTGAATTAATATTTACTTGTTTTATATGTAGTGTGTGAGGCTTAACCTCATGTTACTAACACTGAGCTGTTTCCTTTCTCAAGTACCAAAAAATGCCTTCAAGTGACAGCAGTAGTAGTTTCCTAGGTTTTACTGCCAGGCGTGAAATTCCTGTAATCTGAAAAATCTGTAGATAATTTTCATTATCTGTTTTCCTCATGTGCTTTGTGTAAGTGTAAATTACTAACATGAACACAATGTTGTTACGGCTATATCAACAGCAAATGCTACTTCTAGCCGCTGTGGAGTACAACAAGGCAGTGTACAATTAGTACCATGTGGCATTGAAATAATTTTCACAGTAATCCAAAGGCTTTTCCAGCTTTCTCATCAAGTCAGTGGAGTATTAAGTCTCACAATTAGAGTGGAAATAATACTATGCCTTGTGAAAAAGGCAATATGCTAGAAGGCTGCAATAGATCCTAGGTGAAAATCTTAAGCATTGCAGGTCTGGAAGAGAGGAGTAGCTCACAGAGGCCCCAGTCCTCCACAATCCAAATGCTCTGGGAGAACTGTAATTCCACCAACAGCCGCTGAAGTCACTCAAGTTCAGAGTGATTCCTCAATTGTTTTGCTGTAAATTTTTCACATATCATAAACAAAGGGGTCTCCCGCAATCCCTTGTAGAGGAAGGAAATGTCTTGTTACATTGAGTAAATTATGACACTGCTTTAAAGAAAAAAAAGACAAACAGGGAAAAAGTCGAAGTCCTCTCTCTGTAATGAAGAGAAATCTTTCCATGTGTCTCAAAACAGCCTCTTAATAGTGTTTTGGAAAAAAAGAGCTCTGATTGAAGCATCATCTACTCTGGAAAGACTGTGCAGCACTGAAAACACTGGTTAGTTCAGCTGAGCTCACTCACAATTCAGAAAAGCTGTTTTATTAAGTAGAACCAATTTAGAGTTGAGATTTCAATTATAAAAATAATTGATTTCACCAGAGGAATAGATATTCTCACACGTGCACAAAGGTGTGGAGTCTTTTTAGAGAAAAAAAAAAAATCTGAAAATTATCACAAGCTTGAAAGTGGGTAAAGCAAGACAAATGTTTCTAAAAAATATGTTCTTTGCAAGGTGACATGGTGTTATAGATGCAGTATGTATGGTGACCTTCAGCATATTTTGCAGCAGCATAGACCAGGGACCTTAGAAACTGAGAAGTGCATAAAATTCCTGCTTTTCTTTCCTGTCCACAGCCTCATGAACTTCTCTGCATTTGCAGAACATTGCTTATGTGTTTCCTGCCTGTTCCTCTGACTGCAAAGGTTGCACCCCCATGCTAAGAGATGAAAGCCTCAGCAGGCTTATCCAGTCATGTCAATTATGAATTAATACAGCTCACAGCAGCAGCCAGAGAAGACCTGGGCACAGAACTGAGGGAGCACTGTTGAGCAGGATTAAATCAGCAGCATAGCAAGGGGGTGACCCTCAGCATCCTGCATTACAGAAAGGCAGGTGTCCCTGTTTGCATACTGTTTGTGACAGAGTTTACCAACCTTTGCTGGTGGGTAAATGTTTAACTAGCAAGCAGCTCCCCTCCCTCCCCCAGGATGAAGGGAAGCAGACAGATAAAATGGAACGTATACCTATATTTTTTTAATTATGTTTTTACAGACATGATCAAAATTTGGCCAAAAATACATGAGGCTGCAACCTGGGTGTAACACCCATCTCATTGAGGAAGCAGAGGCACCTGAGGGATGAGAGAGAGCTCTGCAGTTTCAGACTCATCTCCAGACCCTGGGCCTGGCATGCTGTCCTGTGTGCAGGAGTGCACAGACCCTTTGGCTCTGCTAGTGCCTACCACCAGGCAGTTCTGGGCAGAAAACAATCCTTCTCACTCAGTTTGCCTGTAAAAAGCTGTTTGATCCCACTGTACTTTTCCTGGAGTGACATTATGGTAATGGCTGCCATGAAAAATTAGTGTTAAACACTTCCTGATTTTTTTTAAATTTCTTTATTAAAAATAATCAAAAGTTACCAACTTTTCAAGGCTCCAGTAAGGGTAGAAAATACTGTATGCACATATTGCTCATATTACATAATTTCTAGCAAGGTAATTACTAATGAGACAGTGTTTTCCAAAACCATCTATCATAATTTTTGCTGAACAGTGTGGATAAACTTTTGTTACTTTTCTAGACCAAAAGGTGACGTGTTTACAAAAGTCTCATACATAATGTTATGCAAGTCCAAATGCCTCAGAATCATAATTTAGCTTACTAGCCTCTTTTCCAGCCATAGCTGGCAGCTGCTGTTTAGTCACAGAGTGGAAAAATAGGGGCAACACTGTGTAAGTATTCTTGTAATAGACTTTTAGACTGCAGAGAGACTTTGAGCTGCAGTTTGCATCAGCATTTATTCAGTAGCTTTTTGTGGGCATTGCTAACATGCAGCACTCCCCAAAAAAATGAGGACCAAAAATAAGATTGGAAGAAGATGGTCACAAAGATTGCCACTACTAAACAGAGGTGCTTCAAAAAAACATTTGAAGCATTTTTACTGATTCTAATGTGGTATTTTTAAGCTTAAGTTCTCTCAGATGGTTGTTGTAGAGATCTTCATTAAGAGACATTTTCAAAAAATTATTTATTTTCATGATGATTTCGAGTGAAAACAAGTTTTCAATGTGTACTGTTTTGAAAGCAAAACCAGTGAGAGACTCTAAATCAAAAATGAAAAAAAAAAA
>VYZR01002826.1:0-23844 GCA_013400675.1 Oxylabes madagascariensis | reverse complement strand
TTTTCTGAGATGTTTTTAAGATGTCTAAGTTACTGGTTGTTTTTCTGCATGATTGTTTCCAAAGCAAAATGTGATTCCAATAAAAACAGTAATTGAATTTACAGTCCACAGGACAAATTGTTGTTTTAACAGAAACTTACACACTCGGGCAAAGACCTTATGTTTTAGGTCTAATAACAAAGAATACAAGCTCCTCATTTTTATGTGGCCATATATTGTGGAAAGTTTTCTAATGTGGCATTTTTTCTTAAAAAAAATCTATATTGTATTTTTTAAATTATGTGAGCAGTTTTTTCCCCCTCTTAGCTCTGGATCAATATTCCTTAGGTTGTGTTGGTTTGGGTTTTTTTTAAAGCAACCTTTTAAATGTTAGTGCAGCTATTTTCTGTAGCATCAGCCATGGCTGGAGCCACCTGGCACGGACGGTGCCTTGGGCGTCCAGGAAGCACTGACTATGTGGTCAAGAAAGCCTCGGGGATGCAACTCCACAGCCCTCTGCTGACCACCAGCTTTTCCAAATGATCCATCTGGAGTCTAGCACCTTCCTGTGTAACTTAAATCTGCTCTGCATTATAGCAGGAAAAGCAAGCAAAGGAAGGATTCAAGCATAAACATAAATTGTTGTAATTCTTTCATCATTAAATCTGCCACCTACAACCTGTAAGTTTTACCGTGATTACAGCAGTGACAATAACTTGCAGCTTGGAGCTTGGGGAAGTGCTGCTGATGGGTGGACCCTGTGACCCTTTCATTGTAGGTTAAAGTAATTTCTGAGTAAGTGTTGACTAAAACATTGTGCACCACAGCACTTTCCTTTAAGCTTCTGCACATGATCACTGCCGTGGGTTGGACCATGGGCACAGCATTCATGCTGTGGCTCTTATTTGCCCCATTGGAAATCTCCCAAGTCAGCCATGCTGAAGCTGATTGTTAAGATATTAAAAGAGACCTGTGCTACCTGTTACAGCTGCAGTTTTCTCAACACTAATTCTCTCCCTTCCCACCTTTGTGTCCTGGTAGAGTGCAGAACAGGCACTGGGCCATGCCTNTTGCTGCTGTTCAGGGCAGGTACATTAAGGAATTTTTAGGTTCTTAATTCATCTTAGTTGCTCTGACTGTCTCAGGAGAGGCAATTGTCTTTGCACTTCCTGCAAGGAGGGGTTTAGGGGGTTGACAGAGCCCCTAAAGCAGGTGTGATGAATACCAGCCCCCTAAGCAATTTAATTCTTATAGGCCATTTTGTTGCCAAAGGCACATGCTCTCATGCAGATTGGTTCTGAGAGTATGGAGTTGCAGCAAGTATTTATAAAATGTTTGAAGCCTGGTCTCAGAAAGAGGTACCAAGATGCACCTGGCCAAGTTTTGTTTCACATTTTTATCATAATGTTTTCAGCATTCATATTGGCTCTTTACTGATTAAATAATGTGGGAGAAGAGATGCACAACAAGGAAGTGTAAAGCTCCAGCCTGGTAAAGGTGGATGCCACTGCCTGTTGTTCTGGATTCAACAGAACTTACTTTTATGGTTTTCGGATGTCATCACATGAATAATAAAAAGGGCCTTCATTTTTTGAAAACATTTGTAGCTCTAGATCGGTGGTTCCTGTGGGAAAGGTGCTTGTGGGTTTGTTTTTTTGTTTTTTGGTGGGTTTTTTTAATGACTTTAGATCCCTGTTGATTATGACTGCACAGCCAGAATAGGAGCTGGCTGTTCTTTGCTCATTCGATCGATGTCCTTAAAGTGGAAAGAGGGGGTTCGTACTTTGAAGAGTCCAGACATGCAGGAGTTGCACTTTCAAGAACTAAAAAAAAAATCCTTCACCTCTCCTGAAAATCTGTATATATATTTTTAAAGGGTTACGTTAGCCTTGAGCGTTTAAAATGGTGAGACATATCCCAAAAAATCATGAGTGGCTTAAAAATAATTTTTTGGTTTCTTTTCCTTGCAGTCTAGTTTTTGAGCTTTCAAGATTTATGTTTTCAATCTTTCCTCTGCAACCATAAGAGCTAACTTTATTTTTAAATGAAAGCTGAGATTCTCTTGTAATCCCATAACTCTAGGAGATTTGGCAATGCTAAATACAATGTGAATTTAGAGTGACCATTCCAAGGTGAATCATTTAGTGATGTGTCCTCAGCATTAAAGCCAACTGGGGATTTTTTTTTTTATGTCTTTCATTTTGTCTTTCTAAATAGTCTGCAAATTGGCAGCAATAATTGGAAGCTTGGTAAAAACAGTAGAAGACAACTGCAGCCTAGTAAAATCGGGGGGGTTGTTGCTGGGGTTTTTTTGTTTGTTGGTTTGGTTTTTTTTCCTGGTACGTTAAGATAGATTCTTACAGAATCTAGGTATTAAGGGCACTCTGCATTAAGATATCTCTAGAGAGGAAGGCTTTGGTTGTTTTTGTAGAAGCACCCTTTTCTATTCAGTCAAGCATTAAAATTGGCAGCGGTTCCTGGAGTAGCAAGAAAATCCTGGTTATTATTGTCCTCATATAGTTACTGAAAACAGTAAGAGGATATGTAAAAGCTTTAACTCCAAGGAAAAATATTTATAACTGTGACATTGTGTTTCCTTACAGTAATTTATGGACAAAATGTAGGAAAGTAGGAACACAAGCTATAAATAATATTTCTTATGTAAACATAATGGCAGTAGCAAATTCTTTTTTATTTAAAAATTAATATTGATGTTCATTAATATAAATTACCACATTTCAGATGACTCCGATGTCCTTGAAGCCAGATGTCACTGACTGATTTACAGCTTCCTGGGGGGAGGAGGAGATCCTGTTTTATCAATATAGGCACCAAATTGCTTCAAATAGCTATTTTAGACTAGATTCTTTACTAATGTAATGTCAACAAAGTCGATTCACATCAAGATCAGAAACATGGGAAACTCTTTTAGAACATACTGACTTGGATTTTGAAATGCCAAAAAAAGAGCATAGAGCCTACCTCTGACTCACTGAACTTCCATCTCTTTTAGGAATAGTGGTTTGAAAACTCCTGCCCAGGAACACACACTCAGAATTTCACTGTGCATCATTAGCAACCGGGGAACATCCTTCAGAGGCAGAGTTTTAGGCCCTCATTGATCTTAATTCTACTTTTAATATTAATACAAATGCGTGTAGCAAGGGTGGGCAGGAGGAAGCTCTGCCACCTCAGTCACACCACAGAGATCAGATATCTGGATTAAGTTTTTGAGTGCTTCGTAAAATCCTTTGGTCCTTTGGACCTCATGTATGAAATTGCTGCAAAAGAGGATGGCAGATGTCTTTGTAGAGCTATCAGCAGCCTCCCAGGAGCCTCCTGTGGGAACACTCCTGGGCGGTGCCTCCGTAGGCAGGTGGGGTGGATTTGCTGTGATTGCATACACTGGCAGGTTAAAGGGGAGAGAGAAAAAAAAGCAGGCTGGTTTGAGTCAATGCATCTCTGTCCATTAGGTATTCATTCAAATTTAACCACCTGAAATACAGGCACCTAACAAACTATCTCTTGTAAATGCCTTTTATTCCAGCAGCTGAAATTCAGCACATTTGTAGGTGTGTGGCCGGCCATGCTTAGCATGAATAGCAAACTAATGTAAATCCTCTATTACAGAGTTTGTTTGATAGCAAATCTCACATATATATGAGAGAAAACTGTGCAGGCCTCTGGTAGCATAAGGTCCCAATGGCATACAAGTACAAACTACACAGGTGACATGAATATAGAGAATAATGCACCAAGAACTCCCTTTTTGAAACTCATCTGCCATTCATATAAATCAAACCTATATCCATTGAAAGGCTTGGAAAGATGCTACGAGACTTTAGAAATGGTCCACGTTGAACATGGGATCTTTTTGCCAATCCTTACAAATAATTATTTTCCTGTGTTTGGTAAGGTTAGCTGCAGAGAATTCATGTTAAGACTGTGTGGAAAGGAGTACGGAATTCCAGGTAATATCAAGCTGAAAAGGTGGTTTTAAAATATTTCTGTGATACAAAAGCCTTCTATCAAAGAGGCAAATGCATCACTCCCTCAGTCTTTTTTCTCGTTTATGAAATAAGTAAACATAAACTCTGAATTCTCATTTTCAGCAAGTACGTTAGTAAAGCCAAACTGACCTTGACCTTAGCTTTGCTAATTTCCAAACTTTGATATTTATTCCTGGAGTAGATTGTTCCCCTTCATACCACATACATAAATACTGCAAACCTTTCCAATGCCTTGAATTAAAGTGTAAGTAAATAGCTGGTTTTAATCTACATAATATTTTGAGAGCAGACGTTCTGTTCGATGACTATTAAGATATACCCAGCAGCCATTTCTATAATACTAAAACCTCTTATATATATTATTAAAAGTAACGCTATCAGCCAGGACTTGTTATATGCCACAGAAACTTTAAATAATAAAATACAGCGTGGATAAAATCTGCAATAATAGTAACTTAAGCAAAATTAATTTAAGTAACAGATAACATCTGGGGGAAAATGTAATGATATATTGGTAAGTTATGCCAGGCTAATTTTGTAATAACTACCACATCTGTGGAACTCATCCATTAGAATGCTTTACCAATCTTCTTTCCTGCCATTATTCTGTTTTAGAAATTTCCCTGTCTTTTCTCTGCCTACGTTTGTAAAAAGGCAATTTGCTACCTCCCAACAACAAGAAAAGCGTGTGAGTTTATGTAGAGAACAACGCAGCGCTTTTTGTACAAACCTGTCTTTATGCACACTTGCACCAGGAAGAATTCCAGAGCAGGATTGTGGCACAGGGCTGTGCTCTGAGAGCAGTGTCTGCACCAGCTGCACTTCTCAGCCGGGCTGGTGCCACTGGGCTGGGGAGGTGGTGCTGACCCATCAGTCCCATGTCAGGCTGTGCTGACTCCTCCCGGCCGGGAATTCTGCCCCTAATTGTCCCTTGGATCTCCTTCCGAGCACTGACACTGATATGCCAGCTACATTTGTGCAACTGCCTCGCAATGTCTTCATGTTCGAATTCCTGTGCACCCGCTGGACCGCAACGTGCAGGAAAATATTGCCAATTAATTTTTAAGGCATTATCATCTTGCCAAACTGTTTCTCACATTTTGATAGTTACATTGATTCAAGAGGACACTTTGAGTAATACGTCTTTGTCGTAGTGAATAATGCTCACATGACAAATCTTCAGGAATTAAAAAAAGGAGAGTGAAGTTTTTAATGTAGGTCAGTGGAAGTAATTCACCATAAATTTACTCAGACTTCAGAAACTAGCAAGATTTTTTTTTTAAAGCCTCTGTAACTGTATAAAACTTACTGTGTCTCCTTTTCTGTTTTAAAATAGATTTTACTACAGAGCCAATGGTGCTAATAAACATGAGGTTTTGTTCAAAGGAAACACAAAGACTTAATTGTATTTTTTAAAGGAAAGTATTGCATCAGAAGGATTCCTTTAAATACGTTTGTTGGCTTCGGGCTCTCACCACAATTCATTCGTTCTAATTTTCCCCTGGACTTGTTAAGGACACAATATATAGAAAGGAGCAATGCAGAATGGCATTTTTAGGTCACTATATTTTGGCTGTAAACTGTAGTCCTGCTCATAAACTTGTTATTACTAAACAAAATGCTTCATATTCTACATTGAAGTTTCACAGTCTTTAAAAAAAACTTTTGGCTGAATGTTGGGACTATTATGGCTCATTAAAGAGACTAGTTCTGCTGTAATTTAGTTATTTCTTAATGATCCAAGGGTTATTATTAGACATGGAACAGATGAGTAAAGAATGGCTCTCTGTAAAAAGATGCAGTGAAGTAAAAATATTATTCAGAAAAACAGGACCTCTTAAAATCTTATCCATGCAACAAAAATGTATTTGGTTGGCTTGGAATTGATTATGTAAACCCAGTCTATTTTTTTACATAATTTTACCTTTTTTAAAAAATTTGGACTGGAGAGAATAAATGGAATAATAATTTAATCTAAATTTTAAAAATATCTTTTGAGTGAATAGGTAACTAATTAAGCAAAAAATATTGTTTTAAGGAAGCAGAAAGTAATTTTGAAGTCTCATGCACTTTAGCTAATACTTTTAATAAGAAAATATAAGGTAAGAAATCAGAGAAAATGGAAATAGTTGCTAAATTAAAAAAGCTCTAGGTTTTATAAAAAATAGAATTTGGAAACAAAGTGTCTTTGTTTTTGAAAGAAATACAATTGAGGTCAGTTTTTTCATTTTGATACAAAATCCAAACTTTCTGACTGTTTCTTTTGTAAGTAAATAGGTGCTAACAAAGTGCTGAAAATTTGAATTACAAGTGATCGAGGAACATGCTTCTATGACTCTGTTTTTCTCCTCGGTTATAATCTGCAAGTCTTTCTGTCAGCCTTTTAGGTTCTCATAAAGATGGGCTAATACTATCTACCTACTTACTTAGCTCACACATAACAGGGAATCTTGGAGGTAGTGACAGAGTCCAAAGAGAAGTTCCGAAAAGCTTTTAGGACTACAAAAGAGATCTTTATTGTAATGAAGTGGCTAGGTCTAACTTTTTATTTTCAGTTGTTGCTATCACTTCTGCAGATGTATAGAAGCTTTAATATTTTCAGCATGTTAACTGTGGCAAGGAACTAAATGACCCAAATATCAACCTAGCTACAATTTCAAAAGTATGAGGAAATTAATTTATGGGAGCTGCAATTACCCTGATGTGAATTAATGTCGTTTACTTACACCATCCAAGCAAAATCCTGTTTGCAATCGCTGACTCAGAACTGGAACATCTGTCTCGTATTCTCAATGGGCACTTCCCCTGTGGAGGCCCCAAACACACCATTTCAGTGCTGTATCCTGCTCCTTGCTTGGTCACAAATGCCTTTTTTCACCCTATTTGGCACATATGTTCTCTGTCGTCCATTTTTTTTAAGTAGGATACAAAACCTTGTCCTTTTAGAGGGCACAGGGCTGCCTTCTGCATGACTCCTGAGAACCTGAGCATGGACTTGGTGCTTCACCCCGCTGCTCCAAGGGGAAAAGCCTTTGTTAGAGCATTCCTGGAGCTGCAGGTCACAACACCAGCAGAACACCAGTTCCCATGAGGTTCCCATGGTCACAGCAAAGGAACAAGATGAAGCAGCAAAACTTGGACTATTAGAAACTCTTAAATTATAGTTACATATTAAAATATTTTCCTTAGGGCCTGATTTGGTTTAGTGTTACGGCAACTTCACTCCAACTGACTCCATTGATACTCCCCTGCAATTCCAAACTGCAACAATGTCCCTGTTCAGAAGTGACAAATTTGCACTGGGAAGACAGAATGTTACCTAAGCACTGTGTTTTCTAAGCGTAATTATCCACATGAGTAAGAAGCTGTAGTGTTACAAAATTATGAAAATCATCTGTTCTTTCCAAACATTATAAAGAAGGCCCCTTGAGATGCAACTAGAAATTAAAGCTGATCTATAATCATTTTCAGAATGCTTTCCAGTTTGAGCACCTGGGTAGTAACAGAAAAGGTATTGCTTTTTGTTGTTTGCCAGCCATTTCATTTCCATTTTAAAAAAACTGCAAGAAACCTCTGAGCAATAATTAAACATAAATTACTTTCTTTTCTTTTTTTCTATTTAATACTACCAGAACGAGTTTGAACTTGGCCAACCTGCAGTTTCCCCCTCAGCTTCAGTGACAGAATCTCAGGTATAGTTTTATTCCTTTGATCTGGGGGGGGGAGGTTTAAGCTATTTTTCTATGAATTTCCATCGGATCCCAGTCACTGATGACTTTTATTCTCTAGAACATAGCATGCATTCTCTTTTAAGACTGAAGAAATGACTTCTAATGCATTAATCAGTCAGCAGAGGACATTTATTTGAGTGAGCCCCTCTGGGCTCTGGCCCGGTGGGAGGTTGTGTCTGCCTGGCCTGGGCAGTGCGAGACAGCCACAGAGGTCTCTGTCAAGGCAGCACTTCCCAAAAGCAGCCCTGTGTGTTGTTGCCTGTGTTTGTGTTGGGTGTCACAGAGGGCAGGAGGATGTTCTAACTCTGTTTCCTGTGGCTGGTTGCTGCTAGGGGTCTGACCAGGGGGATTACCTGCAGGAGTCCTGTCCAGAGGCAGCGTCTGCCGAGGTGGATGCTGTAGCTGAAGTCACTGCTGAAGATAAGGAGTCTGCAGAGTGTGAAATCCCAAATGAAATTATTGGCAACCTTGAGGTACTATTACTAGAAAGCTATTCACTAATTCTGTCTATGGTTAATTAGCTAGCTCAGTCTTAATGAATATAAACTGTGTTTGTGCTAAAGCTGGCAAAAAGCACATCCATATGCTGTAAAAATGTGAATTAGCCTCTATAAATAACTCCTAGTTTAGTCAGCTTACATATGATAAGATAAAAAATACTCAGTAATATGACAACATATATCTTCAGCCTTACTATGTGTCAAAAACACGGGCCAAATCCTGCTCTCAGTGATGTCAGTGATAAAATTCCTTCTCAGGGGTTCAGGACCAGCTGCTGTGCTGGAGTATATGCAATGTGTGCCTAACATAAATTGTTAGATGCATCTATGTCACACGTCCTTCAATTTGTGTGAGAAATGACTCACTTATGCCAATTTTAGGCTTTGTCTGGTAGGTGTGTGACTACACAAGAGCTGCCTTAATGAAACAGATCAGCTGTCCGTATGTGGTCTACAGACTCTGAGGGGTCCATGATTTCCTTCTGTGAGGTTCATGGAAGGGAAGGAAGCTACTGTCACTGGAATTAACGGGAAATGATTGGAAGCCAACCTGCTAGAACAGATTTGCACCAAGGAACTGATGGAATTTGGTCTTATTGGCAACAACCAGGTGGCACTAGGCACTTTGAACTTCAGATATAATACATTAGACACTACTGACTAAGCAGCAGTTTAATAAATATCTAATATTATCTGAAAATACTGTGGTATTGGTAAATTGCTTTACTTGGACTAGGCATCAGTGGAAAATATGAATTATAATTATTATATGAATTATTATGTGAATTAGAATAGATTAGATCATTAGATCTACCTATTTGTGTTCATACTCCATTTCAACATGTCTTTAGAAATGGGAAGGAATCTCTGGCCTGTGTTATCTTACTCCTGTCCCTACCAGTAGAAAAGAGTAAATAGCTGGTTTTCACTTGACCTTGATGCCATTCACATCAGCGCTAAGAGTTTTTTTTCTTTACAAGACTGCACAGATGAGAAAAATGCTTTATTTTTTTCTTCTTTTTGCAACTCTGGTTGTATACAAAGCAAATTATTTCCCCTCAGGTTTTAATTCTTTCACCAGTGTATCATTTTCACTTGTTTTCTCAGTTTCTTGACCTCCAAATTAATCTTATAACTAAGATTTTTACCTGATTCATGATCAAACTCATACCATTTTTGTTACATGTGAAATACGGTTTTACAATCTGCATTATGTCCTAACAAGGCAGCTGTTGCTCTAATTGAGTCTAGAAAATAACTTTTAGTCTGATATCACAGTGCTGACACTCAGTGGTCTCAGCAGCAGCCATAGCGAAGTGTGGTGGCAGATGATTTTCAGTGGAGGTAGGACCAAAGACAGAAGTATGTAAAAACTGGAGAAGAAAAGGCATCTGGAGTGGTTGGGAGTTGATCAGCCTAGAGGATCACTGTTCCAGCAGCCACGTACACACATCACGTAAAGGGATGAAGACATATTTGTTGATATTTGGATTGAATATGGTGAAGGCTGTCTCCAAAGGTACAAAGTTGAGAAATTCCAGCCTTTTGGTTCTAATCTGAGCTACTGAGAACTTTGAAAACATTTCAGCTGTGGTTGCCCATTGATATATTGCAGAATAGCATTAATAGGGATTTCTAGGACTGGCAAGCCACAAAGTTCCTAAAATGTCAAGTTACTGCAAGCGCTTCTGGTAAAAATCCATTTGCTTTATCAAAATTACCTGAATTCCATTAACAGTGTAACACTGAGTTTTGGAACAGTTTATGTAGAGTCTAAAAATCTGTGAACCTGTCCCAGTTGTTTGAACAAAACTTTGACTCTTAGAAGTACTGTCATTGCACTCCTTCCATTTCTCTTGTAGTTTTGCAGTTATCAGTGCTCATACTGAAAAATATACATGAATGACCCATAAAAACACCAGTGTTTGTGACCCTTTTTCCAGTGATTCCATATTTCCAGCTGCCATACAATCAGAGATTGCTATGCATTATCACTGCCAAAGGTTTCATTAGAAGACATCACAACCCCTGTACCTTTCCCACAAATGTTACATTGCAAATTAAACACCCAATGTCTACAGCAGTTTGGATTTCCAGAATGAGATACATATTCATAATTGGGTTTGTAATTAAGATAGACAAGCAGCATCACAGAAATGCAGTTTTTTATTGTTCATTTTTAGTAATGCTTTTTAATTCCAGCACTGTTTCAATAAAACACATTACACTAGAGAACAAACATCTGCAGCAAAGGAAAACAGTGGCAACAACCAGGTCCCAAAGCAATTTTTCTGATTTGGTGTCTATTGGTAAAGGCTGTCTGAGAATACAGGAAAATGAGCCTATCTCCCAAGACAAGGTTACGTGAGGAATGGCTGTCCCAGATCACTTCCTGCTCATGGCAGCCATGCCATCCATGGGAATTGTGCACGGCAATATGATAACGCGTTATCACGTAAGGACACACTGGAACACTGTTCTGTCTGCAAAACAGGAAGGTGTGGAGGATAACGTCTGCCTTGCTGCACTACACTGTGTAAAAACCACAAAGACAATGCGCAGCCTAAGATAGCTCCATCATAACCACTCCTTTCTTCTGATTCTCTTTACAGGCCGACATAAAGGAAAAGCTGCAAATGCAGGAAGAAGCTTAGACTTGGAGAACAGAAAAATTGAAAAGTCCTAAGTAGCCAGATAAGAAAGGTGATGCTGGGTTTTGCAGGAACTGGGCAGTAGGGGATGGCACACACAGAGGCTGGCTCGCTACCTGAACCAAATTATTTCTGTATAGAGGAAAATGGTTCTGTTAACATTTACCTGGAAGTATGTCATCCCAGTCCCTCAAATTTACGGTGTTCTACCAGCGTTGTTGTTTAGTTTAGGCTAAAGTTGAAGATTATAAACAGAAGGACGCATAATTAAAACATGTTGAAGTTCAGTTTATTTCTGAATACAAATTCTAACTTAAAAAAAAAAAAAAAAGGAAAGAAAAAAAATAAAAAATGCTGCAGTTTCATTCTCCCAGTTGTGAAATACTTAACAGTTTCTGCTTTACACCTATGGGGTTTTTTTTAGGAAATGTTGCTACAAGGAAAATACATAGAGAGAAAGCATCATTTTGAGGCACTGCAGATATAATAAGGAGAGAATTTAATTAACATGTAATTACACACCTTGCAGTGTAGCTATTCATTAATAAGATGTATGTTATTTTGTTTTCATTTGCTTCCTAAGCTTTAAAACAATTTAATAGCTTACACTTCTTTTTTTCCACCATATTAAAATTGCACAACTGAAGAGTTTGCACTTCCAATATTCCCAAGAAGAGTTCCTTTAGATTTCAGTGGAATTTTTTCTGGAATGCATATATCCTTTCATCTGAGAATGTTTCCATATTTTGTCGGACATTATCGAAATGTTTCATGCTTAAAAGGAATCCAACCAAATAAATGACCTCAGAAGAACCAGTTGAACATCTATGTTTCAAACTTGCAGCCTGTATTTATTGTGTCATGGAATTCTGTGCCCTAGAAAGCATATGAAATACAAGTCATGCTTTGAAGCATAAAGGTTGGAGTGGATTGCATGTTTAGTGGAATACACGAGAAATAAAAATTCATTGCATTTTCATATTTATCACTAAGTAAAGAAGTTGCATTTTGTTTAATTTCATCCTCATTTTTTGATGGTGGTAAATGAAAAAAATTTTTGAAGCCTGACTCAGCCAGTCAAAAGAGGAAAATAGCTTGTAGCAGTTCTCCTAAAAGGTCTGATTTGATGCTGCCTGACTTTCAGGGGCTGCTCCTGTTGGGCACAGCGCTGCGCGTGCAGCCGGAAGGGTCATTCCTGTGTGCTCAGCAGGAAGTGGTCCCACAGCTCAAGACAACACCCAGGAGTTGTGCCTGGGCACCAGGAGCCTGGCTGTGCTCTGCAGGGTGCATGTCCAGTGTGGGCACGGAGCTCCTGCAAACCAATGGTTCACTGGTTGAAGGGGACAGAGCGTTTTACGTGGTCTCATGCACTGAGAAAAATTCTTCCCCTGGTACGTGATAAGGAGAAGTAAGGCCTGTAAGTGATTCACTTCTGAGTTCTCTTGATTGCTCTTTCCAGTGCTGCCCAGAAAATTAGTGAGAGCTTCCTTGCAGCTATTGAAAGCTGCCTGTTCTGCTTTGAACACGGAAGGAATTAGTGAAGCGTTATTAGTTTTACCTTTAAAAAAATATTTTGATTCCTGATTATGTTCTTTGCTGTTTTATTCCTATGAAATACGACTTTTTTGATAACAAAACTTTCTGAAATCAAAATGTCCTTTATTTTGATGCATAAATCCGTCTCCCAAGACATTATGCTAATGTCACCATTTCCCTAGTTTTGAACTCAAAGGTGAGAACAGAACTTTTGAAGAGAGCTGTCCATATGACAAAGAGTATTTTAAATACTTTTTAGTGAAAATGTGTTATTGGCAATTTAGCATTGTTTAGCACTTCAGACCTAAATCTGAGGGCTGCAACATTCCTGCTGTAGTGCTAAACAGAAAGGGTCTAACTGTGGTTTATATTAAGACCAATGCTATACAAAGACTTTTGCCCATAGCTCTTTCTCCCTCTCCCAGATTTTGTAGAACCTCTGGGAAATTTTGAAATGCTTTGAAGATGAGAAATAGTATATGAACTTCAAGTATTACTGTGTTGATTTGTTAGCAGTCACTCTTAGTACATATGCATAACAGCTGAGGTAGTGCAGAAATCCAGAGTGAAGTCCAAATCCCACAAACCGTAATTGTAACCAACTTTCTGCTGAACTAAATAATGCTACCAATAAGGAATAAACCCTGGGATTTTTGGGGAGTGGGAAGGAGAATGGTTAGGAGCCTGAGGGAAGGAAGATGAGTAAAAGGTAGACATAGCATCTCTCTAAGCAGTCGGAGTGTGAGTTCTGACACAGCATATGAACATCGAATTGAAGAATTCTTTAATGTCTTCAGAATGTTAATATGAAATGCAAAACATCATGCTTTGGATAGATGGGTAGGAACAAAATGTTCAGATGCAATATGGTGCATTAGGAACAGTCTCCATTCTGTATTCCTGGCTTTCCCATTGGTTTAAATCAGGCTTACTGTTTCTCCAGTCTCTCATGTCATGTTGAGTTACTGCTGTAGTCATCTCTAAAAATAATTATGCTGTCATTCCTGGGACCTACACTTGAGGCTTTGGTATTACTATCTTTGAGTTTTTTGGGGTTTTTTTTCCACGCTGTTGATCTAACAAAGTTCTTCACAATGCACAGACATAGCATAGTTCCTAACAGGTTCCCACCCTACAGAGCTCTCAATTTAAAGCAGATAGATCTTATAGAAATGAAGGGAAGATGCGTTGTATTCTACCTTGTCTGCCAGAGAAGTGGTGGCTTTCCAGGGGCAGAGGACAGAGGAAACAGTATAGTTTCTCCTATATAAGGTATAATATTGATGCTTTTTAGCATCTTCATGGCAAAATCCTGGTCTTTACTAGGATTTTATAATGACACAGTGCACACCTATTAATTATTCTCTGGTAAAAGAAAAGCTCTATTTTCAGGCAGTGCTTTTCTGCATTACACTGACAGTGTGATGGAAGTTTAGATGGAAAGCAGCTTTTCTAGTAAGAAGCTGGCTTGAAAGTGATGGGAAAGGAGACAAAAAGAGAAGACAGTTTTTCACCTGTTTTGTAGTATTTTGTCATGACCTTTTCTTCTCAAGCCTTTTTTCTCTTCTTTTGCACCGAATTTTGATTTGAAATTGAAAATTACCATACTGTTTCCTTCCTAAAATTGTAACTGGCATTCCTAGAAAAATTGTTTTCCCAGAAAAACCACTGTGCGTAGGCTTCAAATTCAGCTTTTCACAAGTGAGAATAAGACATTTTCTTCAATAACCTACACTGCCAACCTGACCACAAAACATAGGCAAAGTCAGCACTGGCCTGTTTCAGTCAGGCTCTTCAGCACATGATCCAGCTGACCACTCAAACATGTTCATCCAGACAGGCGTGTTGTCCTTATCTGAAAAGCCTCTGGAGCCCAGGTTTGGCCCTGGACTGACCCAGAAGGGTGTAGAAGAGAACCACAAAGTTCTGTCAGCTGGAAGTCTAGGGAGGGCTGTGTTCAAGGTGAAATCCCCTCTGCTTCTCCACTGCCCTTCACCAGGAAGTGACAGCAGTGACAAAACACTGTGCTGCTTGCCACGAGCAACTCCAAACTGAATGTTTGGAATGAGCATTTCAGCTCATTTTGCTGTCTTACTTTGAGTGTGCAGAGCAAGCTTCAGGCTCCAGCAGTTGTGGATTCAGATCACACATGAAAAAAAAACCAAAAACAAAGGATAGTTGCAGTGACTCATGTAATTGTGGGTCCCATTCAGATGCAGAGCCTTTAACAGGACATGGAATTAGTAATGCTGCAGAAAGAACAGAATGTAAAGTATTTCCAGAGTAGAAACAACCTGACATACATAGTGGACTGCTTTAAACACAGTAGTGCTACTTTAAAGCCTATGCTGTCATTGACTCAACAGAGAGTGCACGAAACGGGAGGTTTGTTCATGCAGAATTCTTCACTCACAGAGTTGTCGAGGCCTGCTGGGAGTTGTGTTTATTTTGAATGTGGTTTTGAATGTTTCTGCAGCTGACTCAAAGAACAGAAAAGGAAAAGGTAAGTTGCCGCTAGCACCCCAGCCAGGTAGGGTAGGGGGAACAAGAGGGGAGACCTGTGACCTTGACATCAGGAGGCTGTGAGGAAGGATGGTCCAAAAAAAGTTGTTCTCCTAAATAAGCATGGTACTTCTGTGTTCCTGGAGAAAGGCTGGTGGAGCTGTATCTCTTCAGGATGCCGATGTGCATGGTCATTCATGGTGGGAGCCTCTGGAGGTTGCTTTCAGCACCTTTTCAGGTCAGCCCGTTCCTCCAGTGACTTCAAAGATGGCATTAGGATTTTGCCTCCCTTCACTGAGGCTGGTCTACATGAGTATCTCAAAGTTTTCATTTCTCTCTTTCCAGCCATTTCTGAAGATCTTTCATACAACTTTTTCTTGACGCTTGAATCTTACATCTTTTAAACTTCGGCCAAGACAATTTTCTGGTCTATTTTTATGATTGCATTCATTGTGCATAAAAAATGTCTTATCTGAGCAGAGCAGGATCCAAGTATCCCAGGCTGCTACCTTTGACATTGGCTGTGGGAGATGCATAGCGAAGAGCATAGGAACAGGGCATCCTAAAGGCATACCCCTTCCATGGATGGGTGCTTTAGAAACTTGTGGAGCCAGAGTATGCACCCATTGATTGCAATTGAAGGAGTTCAGACAGTCCTTCTTTGGCCTCAGCTGTGCTCCTGCCCACCATACTATTCAATGGCAGTAAGTTCCACACTCTCATTTTTGTGTTGTTGACGAACCCCAACTGCAGAGGATACTGAAGGCTCAAATTTCCTCAGCTGTATTGGTGGCTTGTGTGTCTTGAGAGTGGATAACCAGGAAGACACTGACTTCGTGTACAGCAGGAGCAGCTGAGATGCAGGTAAGAGAAAGCATCTGTCTCCGTCTCTACAAGACTCAGCCAGAATTTATGCCCTCTTACTGTTTGTCGCTTCTTTTTGTGCCCTATCTAGCTTGGATTAATCCTCCTGAGCAGAGATGCATCATTCAGTTTTCATCTATGTGTCAGGGGACACACAACAGGCCCTGTCTGAACAGGAAGATACTGACAAAGGGAGGAAAAATGACCATCTTTGGTCTGTCAGGCAGATAGCAAATAGTTTGCTATTCTAATCATCAGAGCAGCAAGTTTCCTTGGAGCATGTAAGTCGTGAATTACCATGCAGCTCTGAGAGGAAACTTTGCCCTTTGATTGTTTTCCAAAGAAATGTTCTCAATTTCTTTTCTGCCAGATTCTTATTACAGATCATGCTAACAAATTTTCCCAAGCCTTCTTGACCTTCTTCCTCCTTTCCAGTAGTAAAAGAAATTTCAGTCATGGCAGGGAGATGTTGAAGATTGTTACATTTTGCTGATTTAGAAAGTGAGTGAATGAAACAAGCTTAAAATATGTAGATAGCAAAATTCAGAATGCAGTTAGCTCCACTGGTAAGGAAAATGAAAGTTGTGATAATTCTGCTGTTTGACAGTGTGTTAGAAAATTGCCTGCTAATGGTGGGATGTGGGGGAGCTGCACAGGCTCGCTTTTGATGAGGGCAGATGTATGTGTATGGCCCTGGGGAGTTCTGATTTGGGAGGATATTGGGTTTGGTTTATTTTTCTCCTTATTTTTCCCAGTAAATCTCTGCCTGCTCTCACCAAAGACATGGTAACAGCAATGCTTTGCTTCAAAGGGGGTGTTTTACATTGACTGGAGCTTGGGGGCTCAGTGTTTAGTGGCACCACTTCCTCTGTTACTGACTCATTAGTAAACAGCAGAGTGAGCCTGAGAGGCCTCTAGCCTGAGTTAGGATTTTGGGGTGTTTTCTGAGTGAGCAAGGTGAGAGGAAGACACCCCTGTGCTGTAGTTCCCTGCTGTTGACAGCTCAGGTATGCAATTGTCATGGGGCAGTTTTGCCACTAACCCTAGTTTTTCACCAGAGTTTTCTTACCCGGCATCTGTCTGGTTAAAAGATTGATGCAGATTTTTGTGTTGGTTTTGCTCTGAGATCATTCCAGCCTCTTTTCAAAATGTCACATTTCAACTTAACAAATCGCTGGATCATGCAGCTCCGGTGCCCCAGAAACCATTTTCAGTGACATACTACAAAAGCAGGACTGATACAGATCTCCTGACGGCATTTCAAAGACATACCTTTGGATTACAGGGTTGCAGATGAGACTTTAATTCTGTAGAACTCAGTGGAAAGATGTTCATTTGCTACCAAAGGCTCTCACTTTATTTTTTTTATCTTCTACTCTAATTTTCTGTGAGTAATATAGATATGGGGGCTGATCTTCTATTGAAGTAGGGGAATCAATTATTCAAGTGAATTCTGTTACTATCAATGCCAATATTTCTGTGAAATTATTATTATGTAGATCTACATGAAGGTATGTCTTTGTTATATATGTCAGCTTTCAATACTGTCTCCCAAACATAAATTACGAGGATGATTTTTAAGCCTGTGATCTCAGTTTTACTAACTCCCTACTCAGACAAAATGCTTCTTGATCTCACTAGGCATATTTACTGTGACTCAGGTGTGCCGGAGCTGGGCTGGGGCAGCAGCAGCCAGTGATGAGCCGGGGGAGCTGGGCAGGAGCCAGGACAGCCGGGATGAGCCCCTGCTCACCACGGGGGAGCCTCACTTCTGCTGGGGGTTTTCCCTGACTAAAAACAGAGTGTTAAGCATGAATCCCCCAGGCTCAAAACAAGAATTGGGATCTGTTTGCACACCCCTGCATTGCGTTCTGAGCAGGTTAAACACGTGTGTGTGTGTGATGGTATTGAGAAACAGAGTGATTTAGATGGATGCACATTATTCCTCAGCTCTATGTCAACAATCAAAAATGAGCTTTCGGATTTATTAGTTCCCAATCCTGCACCTATCTTAAATCATTATCATATAATAAGGGCTCTATATGGTGCATTGTCAATAAAACCTAATATTGAGAAGATTACCAATCGTGTAGTACAAATGGAGAGCACTGTAAATGATTTAGAGAATATGTGTCAAACGTTAAAGCTGTCTAATACCTTCTAAAGTAGGTTGATACTCATAAATCTAAGATAAACGACCTGTAAAACCACTTAAGAAGAAATAATACTCATTTAATCAGGCTTCCAGTGGAAAGACTGGGTAGGAGAGCAATTCATAAGGAATTATGAAATCTCTTCTAATTCAGGACTTTGTTGATACAGAATGCATTTGAAACATAGACTTGATAAGCAATTTTGGTTACTTGAAACTACTGTTGTAATAGCACTAAATTATGGCCCCAGTGGAAAAAAAAAAAAGATCAAAGGGTATTTCTTTTATGGTTTATTGAGCTCTTATTTTTCCAGATTTGGCACTGTGTGTATCAGATGGAGATATAAAAAGTATTTATTGGAATTACTATTTTGCTTAATCACAGGGAGGTGGTGTTGAATTGGCTTCTGTCGGTGTGTCCTGTATGGACTGTGTTATCAGTCCACACTCACTGATAACAGTAGGTTCATTATTGCATTTCCCTGGGAGGAGCAAGTCATCATTTACCGGGACAAGCCTGGTAAAAAATAGTGAAACAAACCGTTTTCACAGAGCTGAGTGGTAACTTGCATGAACTTGATCTGTTGAGTTTAGTGGTCTCTTCTACTTTTTTTCCCCCGAGACCCACTTGAATGGTGGCTAAATGTGTGTGGCGGAAATATTAGATCATGATTTTCACTACCAAAGGTCTGATTCTTCAGTTCTTGCACAGACAAAACTTCATTCTCTTCAATATGTTTTTAAGGCGACTTGTTAATTCCTCTTCATTCTTTTGGCTTTATGAGTGCCCAGCGCTCAATGTCACCGCCAGCATTTATGAGAAGTTGGCGCAGAGCTTTTCCTGAAGCGACTGTAGTGGTATATTTAGCCATGGAGCAATCTTTCCAAAGAGCACTGTGCTGTGACTCATGTGACTCTGCTGCTCTGCTGACCCTAGCAGACTTACTCATCGTTTACATAGTGGCAAACAAGATCAGGTTCTGGCTTGATGCCTTATTTCCCTTGATGCAATAAATGTGCTTCTTGCACATGCGTTTTACTTCAGTTCATGTTTGATTAGATAACGCGGGAATCCAACTGCTTTTGTCTTACTGTGAAAAATAAGGGTGCCTAACTGCTTCTCTGAGTGGAATTGGTGAATGAAATGCAAATGCAGCTCACCCCTATATAACTCATTTGTACTGCAAAAATAACCATGGGATGGCATGGTTATGGTTAAAAGGTGTTTTCCATCACCTTCTTTCTTCTTCCTTGCTCTCCCAGAGGGCAAAACATAGATGCAAGCACACCTATGCAAGAGCTGTAGTCTCACCCAGTCATAGCAGCGGTGTTTGGATTGGTTGGGTTTGTAACGGGCAGGGGGGGCAACCTTGGCAGCACATTCCCACTGGTGAATTTTTGAGGTACTGAAGTCTATCGGAAAAAAAGCTAGTTGATTTACTTTCGACTTTCTTCTCAGCTGGCATAAAGAGTCTTTTTACTAAAATACCAGTTAGACCGAGCATACATTAAAGATCATTTCAGAAATCTGTCAGCCTCAAGAACATTGCTTTTCTATTTCCTGAGAATACCTTGGAGTAACTGGCTTTGCTACTCTGAAGCAGAACAGCTGTTGAATGTATGTGTTCTATTTGCATTGTGTGTGGCAGGGTATTTGTTATTAGTTGAAAAAAATGAAAAATCAGAGGCAACAGCTGGACTGACTTTCACCTGGTGGTTACAGGAACTGTTGTGTTTCGCTGTTGACAGAGAGCAGAGGAAAATTCACACATGACTGAGAGCTGGAGAAGCCTCTGAGAGCTGGGAGCTAAAGCCTTCAGTCATGTAAAATGGCTTGTGAAGGGTGAAATTGCTTGGAGCTGATCAATTTTTGTTTAGGTGTCAGTGCTTTTTAAAATCGATGGGTTTTTTTAAACAAACTCTAAGGGACGATAGAAGGAGGGTGATGCTAGATAACTGGTTATTAGTTATTTATTTTGTGGCAGTCAGGTAACCAGTTAATCAGTTATGCAATGGCAGTTAATCTGAGAGGTGCAGATGGCTCAGGGATGGATGAGGTATCAGTATTCTGTGCTGTTGAATCATGAAGAGCACTCAACGGGCACTTGGGCTGGGGCATCATGCGCCAGCTGCAAACCCAGCCCCAAGGGGCCCTTAGCAGGGCTGAGGACCTGCCCCTCCTCTGCCACGTGTGGGAGAGACCCCCATTCCTCACTCATAAGCAGGCAAATCACATATGCACTCCTCAGTTATAATTAAATTAAAATCTCGCTAATTTGGCAGCATACCTATTGCGTTCTAGCAAGAAACTATTATTTCTTCTTTTATTCTTTTTTGCTTGAATCCCAAGCTATCAATGGCTTTCAAAGAAAAAGGAGGATTTTTTCTTTAGAAAAAAATCTATTCAAATTATTCATGATTTCTATCAAGAAGAAACCTTTCCTCTTTCAACTAGCAAAAAAAAACGGGGGGGAGTTTGATCTTCCTCAAAATCATTTGAGAACCTTGTACCTTGTACCTTTCTTTCCAGAACTAAAACTTTCTTACAAAGCTTTGGATATTCAGTGGAATAATGCCTATTACATAATTGAAGCTCAATACAATACCTTGGGGCTAATAAATGGTCTCCTGGTTCTATAGAAAATGTAACAAATCATAATAGTACTTACTGGGACTAGGCCAGGCACAAATGACACAGTTGCTTTTGAAAGTGAGTTGTGGCCAGAAATACTCTTGGACCAAAATCATTCTCTTGACTGTCAGGGGGACATTTACTCCCTTTAATTTTCAGCCTGGATTTTATGTTGATCCTGCACATTGAATAAAATGAAGCCCGACAGAGCTGCTACTGCAGCTGTTACAGCTGTAAATGTGAAGAAGGCCATTTAAGACAACTCTCTTTCACTGACTATGTGAAAGTATGTTTGGAAAGTATGCAGATTATATTAAAAATGTCTTGATATGTCTTTATTGTGTGGCAAAAGATTCTGCACTATTGAGTATTTTATTAACATTTCTGATCACAGCTCTTTTACTTGGAAAATAATTGTTCTATTGTGTGCTGTGAAGCTGCCTGTAAACAACTGGCAAAGGAGTACACTGGTTTGTATTCTCCATGAAGAAAAAATCAAATTCAATTGATTAATCAAAGGGGACATTCTTTGATGGAAGGGAACCTTTTCAAACTTTATTAAAAATATTGAATAAACCATGAGCGATCAAAGTTCATAATCTGAACTCCTGCTTCTACTTGAATACAGTAAACCTTCAAAATAACTCATAAAGCAGGAGATGAGATGTCTAATAAAAAGAAATGCTCAGAGCAGCCTATTTTCAAACCTCTGTCCTGATCTGGATCTTGGCTACACCATTGCAGTCCCACTGACTTTACTGGAGTCACCCTGTGTTTCCACTGGAGAGACTGGTAATAAGAATCGAGCCTTGAACCTTTTTTCTGTGACCAATTCAGAAGCATCTATGAAAAGACTCCCTTGAGGATTTTTCCCTCATTCTGAAAGAAGAAATGAGAGTGCAGTCAGCAAAGCTGCACAGTGATTAAAGATAATCTAGATATGACCTGCAGGCTGAGTGACTGTCCCCTCTGTTCTAGGAGGAAAGCAATCATATGGCCAAATGCAGGATGGTTGGTGGGAGTGAAGAGGAGTGAAATGGAAATTCCCTGAGCTGCAGAAAAAACAGAACTCAAACAGGTGGGATAGCAAGGCTGTGTCTTGCAATCAGCACTGAAATCATGGGCCCAGTGTGAAATGCTACATGTAAAGCTCTGGTGTGTTAGAAAATAAAAGGCTCACCTTTAGCAGCAGGAAAAAGTTACTGGTATTTTGATGTGAAGAAAAAAACCCAATTGAGGATAATAGGATAACAATAACTGAAGGTATACAGGCAAAGAGTGAAGGAGAGGAAGCAAACACACTGATTGATCAGGGCACAGTAACCTGATGTCATTTCAGTTGGCTCACGAGGTAGAGCACACTCAGCATGTCCCTATTCCAGGCAGAGAAGGTCGGGCTGCATCTTGCAGGGGGATTTTCCCAGCCACGCCAGACAGGGAGGTGGAGGTGGGTACTTGCTGCCTAGGGTACCCTCTGGCTGGGAGGTGGGATGGAGAGGACACCTGATGGTGCCCAGCATAGCCTGTCAAAGACCTTTGCTCCGAAAGGAGAAATTCATAATTTTTTTAGAGTAGTCCTCCAGGCCCAATAGAGGTGAAAAAACCCAAACCAACAAAAAACCAAAACAAACTCCCACCCGGAGAGCTTTTGCAGGGGGTCTAGCAGGAAAACCTCTGTCTTTTGTGGGTTCTTTGCTCTGGAAATGAAGGCAGAGAGATTTGCAGTGAAGACCCTTTGACAGTCCCCAGCCAGGGTAAATATAAAACCTCTAAAACTCTGATTAGTAGTTTGGGTCAAAAGAGATCATACTCTATAAAAAGCTGCCTTCTACATGTCATCCCATCCTGTGCAGCACTGCTGTGGAAAGGGCTTATCCTAAATACTCCATTCTGATATAGCAGCACATGAAAAATAAAAAAAAAGACACTTTATTAAAAAAAGAAGCCCTTTTGAAGAGTGACAGATGAATGTAGTGACAGATTAATATAAATTTTAAAACCTGAACATTATCCTCTAAGGGGAAAAAGCTTCTAAATACACGTGCAAAACAAAAATGGCAGAGCAAAACCTCTGACAATGCCTTGCACAGAATCATTTATTAGGTCTCTGTAAGTGATCATTAACATGAAACTTGCATTTAATCTAGTATTCAACCATTCCCTTTTATCTTCTGGCTCCGTGTGTTTGTGGGAGACAGTGGTCCCTCAAGCTGCTTTTTTTCTCACTGAAGTGAATGTACAGGGGACATAGGTCAGAGAAGGGAATTTGAATAGCCCTGTTTCAAGCTCATCTCTCTGATTCTAGCTTAGACCAAAAGAGAAAAATTATCACCTCTGCTTTAGAGCTGAGCAAATTCTTTCCAAACCAAATAAACCCTCAGCTGTCCTGTCAGCAGTACAGCCCTTTGGGTCAAAGCACAGGGGAGCTGGAGCTGGAGTAGGGTCAGAAGTGCACAGAAATATTACCTTCATTTCACTGTGTGGACATGCTCTTTCT
Organism: Oxylabes madagascariensis; assembly: GCA_013400675.1. Taxonomy (NCBI): domain Eukaryota; kingdom Metazoa; phylum Chordata; class Aves; order Passeriformes; family Timaliidae; genus Oxylabes; species Oxylabes madagascariensis. The sequence goes on along the minus strand of VYZR01002826.1, from coordinate 790 downwards.
GGGATGTTGGCAACAGCATGTGGGCTGGCTAAAGCAATTATTTACTTGTGCTGCTATTGCCAAAGCACCCAAGCAAGCGATTTCTAAACTAGCCCCATGTATCTGCCACACAGTGATGTGTGGCCATCACTGACATGGTTGCACTGTGAACTCAGCTCAGTATCCAGGATTTCTGATGAAAACTGTTGCACATCTGGAATAACATCTAAAGCCATCTCCTTGACCTGCTCCTAGGAGTACCTAGCTCAGGGAGGTTGGTATGATGTGAAATTGCCTCCCCTGTCACAAGAACGTGGCTCACTGCTTCTTTAGGCCATGTTGATGCCTCTTGACAAATGTGGGTTGATGGCACAAGTATAATATTCACTTTGGAGGTGTCCAAACTCTGAGTGCTTTTTTGCATATGTATCTCTTTGTGGTACATGCCCAGCTTCCCTACCAGTCTGCACTGCTGATTTCAGTGAGTGACAAAGGCATTTCAAACCGAAAGGAGGTATTTTAAATACAGTCAGGAACAACATATAAAATGACCTCAAACAATCCCGCATAAAGTCCTTTGTTATTTTCAAAGCACTTTCCCAGCTTGACACCTTTGCTTTTTTATATCCAATATAAAATTTAAAATGCAATATTCCAGGGCAGTACGTGGGATCTAAAATATAAATATATTGAACCTCAAACTACCTTTTTTGTGCTACTGCTTTGAAACAGGACCTGTATAAACTCAATGTGAAGATCCAGAAAATTAACAAGAAAATTCTACCTAGCAAACTTCTGCTCCCTGTGGTCT
>VYZR01002799.1:32350-54449 GCA_013400675.1 Oxylabes madagascariensis | reverse complement strand
CTGTGCAAAACCACACGACACCTGCAGCAATAGCAGATGGGTACAGGTACAAACACCTCGAGTTCTGTGCCTCACCTGAGAGAACCTGAACCTGAGGGGGCTCTTCTGCTCCAGTGACCACTGAGGACACAGAGTCACAACCTCTAGTATCACAGTGGAATATACAGCAAAAAAGTACTGAAAATATATTCCCTGTTCCAGACAGTTCACTGGCTAAATATGCACATCTGAAGGAATGTCCATATAAATCCAGGTAAACAAGGAAGCATCAAAAAATTGTAGATTGCAGTCAGCAAAGATGATAACACTGGTCTTAACACAACAATGATCCAATCTGTAAAAAATGTGGGAAGACCTCAGGCTTTGGCTTTAAGCAGGTGCTGATCTCCAATGTATTGATTGCCTAATATGAGCATAAACCACAGAGGAAGCAAAGCAGCAACAGCCTTTCCCATTCTCAGCTTTCTTTTAGAGCAGCCACACATTCTGTCCTCAGAAATGACCCCATATGGAATCCACAAAATTTCAGCTCCTTGCATCTGTGTTCCCTGGCTCCTGTCATCTGCCACTGCCTTTTAATGCCCTGGATGCTGCTGAGCCGTGTCTGCTCCACTCAGCTGCACCCACAGCTGAGGGGAGGCAGCAATGCTGCTCCCAAAACAGCAGATGCTGCAGTTCCCTGCCCATTGTGAAGTATTATTGCTTGCCTTTTCTCTTTTTTATGAACTGTCATCTGAAAATCTATGTTACTGTTCCCTGCACTGTTACCAGGTCGTGGGCAGATTGTGCCAGACTTGACGGGAAAACACAACCTCCAAATTGCAGTAACAATCACAATGTTGTAGGAATTCTTATAGCAACAAGAAGTGAGGAACTTTGGAAGCTCTCAGTATTTTGTGCACAGTAAAATGTCCTTTACAATTTTCTCTGAGGCAGGTAAGAGTGTCAGCTCTAGGGACAGAGACAAGAGCAATTCAACATCAGGCAGGAAGCTTGCAGCAGAGCTGGGAAGAGAACCCAGGTTTCCTGGCTCCTTATTCTCACCAGGAATGCCTTCCCTTTCCCAAACGATAACACAGGGGTGAGGAAGAACACAAGAAGCAGTTTATTATCTATTTACTAAGGAGCAAACCTAATATCTGATGGGATGAACCTCTTGTGTTGTAAATCCAGACCGAGTCAAGGGAGGTACTCTGGGTAAGTGCATAGAAAAATCAGGCCTAAAATCCCCCCAGATATTTTCAAATGTAAAGCCAGGTATTTTGTGTTACTAAAGTGAAAAAATTCTAGCTTGAAGCAATGTGTTCTTCTTTCAAAACAGGTAAAACAAGAACAAGAGAGAAGTACCGAGTGGTTTACACAGATCATCAGAGATTAGAATTAGAGAAGGAGTTTCATTACAACAGATACATTACAATCAGAAGGAAGTCTGAACTTGCTGCAAACCTAAGACTTTCCGAGAGACAGGTAGAGTATGGATCACCCATCCAGGCTTTCCTTTGAATTTATGATTGCTGCTGAGGAGATAACTGTATGTAAAGAACACAGAAATGTTAATGCCTCGAGTAACCAAACACTGGGTTCCCTTTGCAGTAGAACCCAAACTAGAGCTGTGCAATAACCCATGAAATGCAAACACCAACTTTTTCCCATTCTGAGAAATATGAGTTAAATCACATCACCAAAATCCTGCCTGGATTTCTCTCTGGGCTGTGGCAGCAGGGAGAATTTCATGCTGAACTTTCTAAAGCAGAAGTCCTGGTTCTGCTGAAGTCAGTGGGAATTCCATAACCAAATGCAACAAGGTCAGTCTTAGCGGAGATGGAAGTGATGAGCTCAAGTATGTTCAGGACACTTGAAGGGTTTTGTTTCCTTGGCTGCCTTGTACCTTTTGTTCAAGATTTCCTACGTACGTGCTACTCCTTTCTCCTGCCCCATTTGCTCCCCTCCAAATTTCACTTCTGTTCCCAGAAGAGAAATCAAAACACAATCCCGTGATTGGGCCTGATTCACTATTGTTTTATGGGCTCTGCTGAGCAGGAATGCTCCAGAACCCACCCAGTTGTAGCACTGTCCATCCAACTTGAACTTGGCTCACACAGCACACACTGAGCTTACAGAAATGGAGAAGCAAACGCACATTTTACAAATATTCCTCAGTCTGCTGCTGAATGCCAGGATTTAATTGTTCAAAATTAAAATTGTTTCAGCCAGGTATAAAAAAATACACTATGTGTCTTTTTGCTGGCTGTTAAAACATTCATAATTTGACTTAATTCTGAATTTGAATATTATGGCTCTGCTTCTGTAAACAACCAGTGATAGTTACTTGAAATTTCCTATCGCAGTGATAATTCCTGATGAATATTTTTGTTAGTGTATTTAAAGAGGTGAAACCAAAATACGTGATCTATTTCTTTGTATATAGTGGGGAAACTTGGCAACAGCTTTTGCAATATTTGTTCTTCTTCATCATCACCAATATATCAAGAACAAAATGAATTACAGTTCATACAACCTACATCTCTGAAGTGTATTTTAAAAATGGAAGATTAAGTAAAAAATACCTGATAGACTCCCACCACCCTTCCATACATATTAAACAACTCCATCATATGAGCACAGCTGAACACACACTGTTCTATCCCAAATTCCTCTGCACACCACCTAAAACCTGAATTGATTTTCTGGAAAAGCTTTTTTTCTGCCTCTGCCAAAACCCAAAATTCCCGGGATGGAATATCTCAAAAGGACAAAGAACAATCGCTTAAACAAGGAAGGAAAGATGCAATATCTAATGAAGGAAAGAAAGGCAAAGTGAAGCACTGTTAACATAGGAAGGATACAGAAATAAAGGAGATAACAAGGATGAAAAAGCACGAGAAAATCAGACTTCAGGGGAAGAGATATTTGCATGGAAAAAAGAATATGGAAAGGAAGGAGGGCAACAGGTAAAGAATAAGTCAGACAGATGCAACTTGGCCCTGTCAGCTTTTCATCTGACATTACAGACCTGTTCTTACTTGGACTTATTTGATAATTGGCACACAACCCTGAAGTGCCTAATTTCTCTCTGCAGATCTGCTTCCCTAGTTTAACAACAAACCAGAATAAAAACCTGAATTCACAGGCAGGTAAGAACACTGAAGCAGAGGGTAATTCTGAAATGGTGGTTTAGTTTTTAGACTGTTGTGACAAATGTATGAGAAAAACTGGATTATCTCTGCACAGTCAGAACACAAGAGAACTGAGAGGGCTTGAGATTGGTTTAATGGAATGTAGCTTGGTACTGAAATGATATTCCAGAACTAAGACAGCAAAAGGAACTGCCAAACATCTCAGATGGCAGCCTGGGACTTAAGAGACCTGGTTTAGATTTACACAGGCTTTGCACGTATTTGAATCCTTCAACTATAAAATGGAATAATAATGCCTCAAGAAGAAGCACCCTGAGACTGTCCCAGAGAGTCCTTAAAGAGGTTTTGTTGGGCTTCACCAGTGATTTTCTTTTAGAACACAACCTGGTAGTCACGGGTGTTATCAACTCTCACTGTTTTACCTCCTTTCAATCATTATTCTTTTTCCCTTTCTAGTTTCTAGGAAAAAATAACTGAACAGACCAGTATTTCTCAGCAAAATATTGATTTTTTTTTTTCCTTTGGGTTATAGAAAATGGTGACAGAAGTGGTTCTTTAGCTGTCTGAACAAGAAAACACAACAGACCTGAATGAGGTAGCTTGACTTATTACACTGACTAGAAGTGATCCAGAGCCACTCCCAAGGATAAACAGCTGGAGTGCACAGCTTTAAATCCAGCCCTGGGGATTCACATGCAAAGCCAGTCCAGTTGCCACAGAACATTTCACACCTCAACAAGTTCTGCAGTATTTTCAGCTGACCATTATTCACCTTCAGCTCACATCCTCACTCGTCCCACCCCAATCAAGATCCACCTTCAGCAGGTCCTTCCTTCCTTCCCAAAGGTGGCTGTGTGCCTGTGACAGGGCAGGGACACTGGTGGCACTGGATTGTGTGGGAAGCAGCAGCAGATTTCGGCTCTATCTACAAATGAAGTAGAAGGCACTCAGCTATTCAGGCACTGCTAAGACAGTATTTTGAATTAATGTTGTGTATCGCTGATGAAATTATGCTCAGAAGTGAATTTCCACTGGCTTCCACACTGGAACTCACTAATTAACGTGCACCATCCAATCAGGAAAGCTTTTGTGCCTCAGTTTATAGGCCAGTAGCAGATCTTGGCTTGCCCTGACTAGGGCATACAGTTTTCATTGTAACAATACTCATGCATCATTTTGGCAATCACTAGGCCACATGAGATTCTGTTCGAGTTGGTTTCAAAAAATTAAATAAATCAAAGCTCATTCCATAAAGAAATAACTGAACTAACCAAAAAATCACTTTTTATCAAGTTAGTACTAAATATTTTATTACTAGATAGGAAAGATTACCTGTATGAAAAACAAGCAAACAGCTCTGTTGTCTCAGTTTGTCATTCCCTTTTTCAGTGGTCCTCACGCCACTGATTTTCCCAATGATTCTGTGACTAAATACACGAAGGACCACATTCAGTCCGGTAGCAACTGAAAACAATTTTCCTCTGCTCCTCTGCAGGTGAAAATCTGGTTCCAGAACCGCAGAGCCAAAGAGAGAAAATTAATGAAGAAGAAAATGACTCACTTTGATGGCAGCAGCCTCGGCTCTCTGCAGAGTGACTCTGGCTCCGTGAGCCCCATGCCAGCTCCCGAGGCACAGACTCATTCGGAAATGCCCGGCTCTTTGTTCCCGGCGCCGCCCGCCCCGGCCGCTCTCCCCATGAGCGGGCTGCAGCACGGGGGGAGCCTGCAGCAGGTGGTGGCCTCGCAGTGAGGCTGCGGGGGAGGCACCGAGCCCACGGAGCGGTACCGGAGCACTACGGCACCCGGGGGTCCCCACGGGACACAGCCCGGGGCACACAAGCTTCAAGGACACTAAACCAAGAGCCACCCGCCAGGTGTGCGGCACAGCACGAGCTGCCGAGGGCCATGGAACTGCAGGAGTCCCTCGGGAGGATGCCTGAGCCACAGGAGCCCTCCGGCCTGGGGAGGCGCGGGGAGGGACAGCCCAGGAGCAGCCACAGCCGCCTGTTCCACTGCAGACACAAAAAAAGCACCAAAACTTGCCCCAGGCAATGAATCCCACACTGCTGAGGGAGCTGTGCCCGAGGGTCTGCCCCTCGCCCCCAGGGAAAGAGAATATTCCCGCTCCACACAGCTTCCATGTCCTGATCCCACTTGTGGACTTCACACACGCATCTTGAGAAATGCAAACCTGGCTGATGTGTTTTGACCCACTCGATGGAAAGCCTGGAGCCGGGTGGTTGCACTCGCTACATGTTAAGGGCAAAGGTCAGGGATGAGCTTTTTGGAATTTCGGGGGGTTTGACAGGCACGATTTCCAATGCTCCATACGCTGGTATAAACAGGCACTCTTCAACCTTACTTCAAATGTTTTCAAAGCATTCCGGAATTGTGAATCTTGGCCCGAGCTCATTTTTGGACAAAGAAAATTCATGTCAGGTTCATTTTGGATCCTAAAACAAAGAGCAAAGTGGGGCAGAAATCCTTTTAAAAAGCGTAAGTGTTTCGAAAAGTGACTGCATTTCATGAGACAGCAGAGCCCACGGATAAAGATGCAATAATTGCATTCAACCAATTTTAAATCTGGTCCAGTTTTATGAGTTATTGTGACACTAATAAAAATTGAGAAGCCAAATTAATAGAAGAAAAATCAAACAAAATACTTCACTTAAAATCAAGCTCTCAGCATTTTTCATGTGTGTCTCAATTCCTGAAGGGCAGATCCCTTCCATACTAAACAGGATTTGGCAGGTCATCAGTACTTAAGAATAATCCGGATACTTATTTTCCCGATATGATTCCCAATTGCATGTGTAAAATTTTTGTCTGCAAAGGGAAAATTTTTAGAGCACATGTGTGATTTGGGAATTGATACCCTCATTGTCCAAAGCAGTTTAGAAATTTAGGATGCCTCTTCTCAGTAATTTCCATCAAGGTATCCCCTGAAATCTCTCTGTCACTGTTGCAAAAAAAGACTTAGGAGCATTAAGTCATTTAGGCACTACATTCTTGGGTTTGTTCTTTAATTATAACAAATAGTACTATTAGAGTATCAAAATGTTGGTGATGTGAAATTACTTTGTATATAAAGAACATTAAAATAAATGCCTTTTTTCATAACCATTTTGCTACGTGTATGCAGCAAATGAACCTGCAGATTTTCATGATTAGTCTTTTCTTGAATTGCAATATCAAATTTAAAAGAAGACTGATGGTAAGAAAGTTTAGAGAAATTAGAGGAGCATGGGAAGAGCAGGATGGTTCAGGGAGCTGGCAGCTTTCGCTACTTAGTAATTCGATTTATCATTTTGTTTGCAAGAAGGACAGTGCTAAACAAAGGCAGAGTTCAATGAAATGGAGAAGGCACATTATAAAATCCCCACTCATTCCTGTCACAGTGGGGCTCCATTTGCTGCCAACAGCACAGGTAACAGAGGGGAGAGGAAGAAGCTGCAACTCAAAGTTCAGCAACAGAAAATCTCCAACCGATTTCTACATGGTAGGAAAAGAGGAACATGACAAAGAGCACATGGGAACAAAAGGGACTTCCCATCCTCATCAATGAGCATTGCAACCAAACTGCTCTCCCAAAAAAGAGCCATTGGATCTACCTGAAAGAGGAAATACACAGCACAGCCATTGCACTGGCAAGGGAAATGTTAGGGATTTTATTCACATATACACAGATATTTAACTTAACAGAGACTGGAAAAGCTTCAACAGGAAAAGCATCCTCACATTGCCTAATTAAATGGAATTGTGCTTGCAGACTAGAGAAAAAAACAATAGAAAAATCCACATTTAGACTTTCAAAAGGTAAGAATACAGAGGGAAACTTTGTCTTTTGCACTGATATACAATAAATTAAGACCTAGTTCTAGCTAAGTGATCAGAAGCCTGACCCCAGGGTTCTGCAGAATCAAGTACACAGCTACCTATTTTAATCACATTTTCATGACACAGCTTAATTTCACATTAACATTTCTAAAAGGAAAAAAAAGTACTTCAAGGAAGAACTTTAAGAAATGTGTCTGAACACAACTTCTTTCTCTTTAAAATTATTTAAACATCATTCAAAGAGAGTGGGATCTGGCAGAACAACCTGGTTTATCTTGTTTACATGTAGAAGAGTTATTGAGGAAGATAAGTGACCACTTTGAAGATCTGCTTCATTTCTGCTCCAGTTTGCTGAAAGCATGCTTGCTATAGGTTGCTATGTGTTTCCAATCAGAAGTTGTTAAGTACACAAAATAAGGCTGGATTTTATTTGCAGAAGCACATGTTCAAAGGTTAAAATTTATTGCCCCAAAAGCAGTATCTATAAACCAGGGCAATACCTTAGAGATTATTAACCTTCTAGTTATGCCAGTGGCTGTTTTAAGTAGTTCATTTTTTTTGTAAGAATTCCCAGCAATCTCTCCAGTTAAGTATTTCCAATGGGCTCTAATCCTTTAAACAGTTGCCCACCAAACCCCAAAGGAAGTGATTTTTCTCTAAGAAGCTTGTGCAGTGCGGTTAACTTGCTGTACTCTGTTCAAATAAAAATAAGAGAGACAGAAAATTGCAGACAAATCAGCTGAAATTATTTGGGTGCAGCACTGTAGGCTATGAAATACTGGTGCCATCCTCAGGCCAATACTCACTTTCTTCCTGACTTTGGTATATCAAATAACTGATCACTTTTATCACATCTGAAAACTCAGGACACTAAAGCAGAGTACTGTGAAGATTGATTGGTTGTTAGGGAAGTGCCTTGAAGAAGAAAAGCATACCTTAGGCTACATCACAGGAATATCTAAGCCCTTAATCCTAATTGTGATTAAAAGAACTATCAAGGAATATCCAATTTTCAGAGGAATTCACTAAACTTTAAACCCTGTTTCCAGCTAGAATTGTGATCTAGATGGTACAGAAAAAAAAATCAAGTAAACAGCACCTTCTACCAAATCTTCTTGCAACTAAGGAAAATATACAATTCAAAATGATATTTCTAAAACAAAATCTTCAATTCTTGCTTAGGGGTTATGCAATAATCAACAGACATAGGAGAGAACATCAAGTATGTGTTACCTTCTACCCAAGAAGGAAATTCAAAAATATAATAATTGTAGATGTTAGCATAAAAATTAAAAAGCAGGTTTCTGCTTTAGCTCCCTTGTTTGGTTTGCTGGGGCAGTCCAGGGGCACTGAAATGACACATCCCTGAGAATGACTCACAGTCACATTTCAGATGGCACTGGATGTTACTTGGACACAATATTGTGCAAAACTCACCAGGTAAAGAAATAGGCACAGGTTTTATAATGAAAATATTTGCCAGCTGTTTTCATACACAAAGAGCACAAATTCTGTCAATTCTCAAAAAAAACACCTATTCGTAAATGTCTCACAATAAATGGAGAGGATTAATTAAGATACACCTGAATGCTCTCGGTCATCTCAGCCACAAGAGTCCCTCTAAGGCAGGAGAGACTTGACATGGACAATAATCCCGGAGTTAAATGCCTGGGGCAGAAAAGCCAGGCTGGCAGCACCAGAAAGCTGCGGGTGGCAGGCAAAGAGGGAAGGCAATCGATTCCTTTGTTACCTCCTGCGAGAAACCCCACAGCAAATAATGCCAGCAGGATTTACAGGGAGCAGCCAGCGGTCCCACCCGGCCACATCCGGGGAGGGATCAGCTCAGCACCCGGGAGCCCTGCACTGCTCGGGAAGGAACCAAATCAATGGCAATTGAGGATTTGCTGTTCATTTTCACGGTTCTGCTAGAGAATTGATTTACCCTGGGGTTCACACACAGGCTCTCTAACTCCTGCTGAATTCAAGCGGCTTGTGGAGCAGTAAGGAATGCTCTTATTTCTGTCAGTATTGATTTTGAAGCAGAAGTTAAATCATTTCGATTTCAGAATAGTAAGACCTTCCTTTAGCTTCAGACCGTTCCTTCCTGGCAAAACTGATGCAGTTTATGCAAGAAATATATTAATAAAACACATTTTAACATTTAGAAATTAAAGATAAGTCATTAGCAGCAGTTAGAAAAACAGAAGTGGGGTAGACAGAAGGGTAAACACAATCAGCTCTCTATCAGGAACTTTTCATCATTTTTCAAAAGGATTTGTTAACAACCAAAACTTCAGAGCATGAAATTAAACCCAATACCACTGAGGAAGGCTTCACAGACAGCTGGCATCTTTATTTCTTCTGTTGCTCTCTTACGAAAAACAAATCCCCAGTAGGGATCAGAGACACAGGGCAGAACTGAAATTGTGGAATTTCCCTTCTTCCTTTTCCCCAGAAGATTCAGTTCAGCATGTGAGAACAGCTCAGTCAGCACGGCTCATTCAGCTCTCTGGGCTGTGCCACATCTGCCATGTGCACATGTTTGCATTTCAAGCCCTGAAAATGAGACCTAAGTAGGGTTCTGTATATTAAAAATGCCCAATTAAAAAGGGCAAATAAAATTTTCATAAGCTTTGTGTTTGTTGAAGCTTCAGTAAAAGCAAAAGCCACCTCTTTAGCTGTGTTTTAAGATTTTAAACCCGTCTGCCTTCCTTCATCGCTAGTCGGTTTTTTTGCCAACAGAACTACCCTCAGCTGACAGCGAACCATGTCCTGACTGGCCTTTCCTCAAGATTCCTACAGCTGCCTTTTAGGAGGAATGAATGTGCATGCAAACTCAGCTTGCATATAGGGTCAGCAACACCTCCAAAAAACTGCATTAGAACAATGAGCAATACAGAGTTCCCTAACAAAAAGTCCTGAGCATGAAATTCCAAGCATGCAGCTCTAAAAATATGGGCAAGGGGCGTTCCTAAGCCTGCCGTGTTACTGGAGTGGTCATCTGGAGGCAAGAAAACAAACGTCTGTTCCTATCACCTGAGCCACAAAGGGGCACATTCCGCTCACCTGCTTTTTGATTCTCCAAAACAAGAGAGACTTCACACCATTTTCATGCTTCAAAGACAAACAGATTATTGTCTTCTTATCTCCATATAAAAGGAAGAGTAATTTTATGAGTAAGGGTTCCTAATAAAAACTATCAGAGTTGTAAACACCTTTAATGTAAGTTATCGTTCTACAGACAAGTTTTAAAGTACCAGTAGCCGTGAAATTGCAGTTTTAATAGCTGTCATTAAAACCCTTAATTGCACATTTGTGATTATGTTATTATTACTGGGGTGGAATTGCTCTCTAGAACAGCTCATATACAATAGTGCACCATCTCCACTGCCTGTACAAACAAACCCTTTAGAGGTCCAATGCTGAGCACCACACTTGTTATTATTGATAGTTTTTCATCAACCACTTGTTAGAAAACTAGAAAATTTTCTTCCCCAAAGATCTCAAAGTACACTTGATTTAACACACATAAAACTTCACTTTAACACCACTGAGACAACTCCCATGACCACTGGTTTAGTAGATAAATTACATCTGGCACTTGAACAGGTGAAGGAAAAAAACAATCTTGGAGTTCAGTTTTCTTGGCAATCCATCTCTCTGAATTCTGCCAAGGAGCACAGCACTGCTGCTGCCACGCAGATCTGTCCGTTCTGCCTTTATCACCCACTGCAGAAAATGGTGCAAATACAAGACTCCACATGGCTGAGATTTCTGAGAGTCCATCCCACTGCCTCAGAACTGTTTTCACTTCCCCAGCACCCCAGAGAGTCTGGAGAGGGCCCATGTCCCATCAGCACCTTACACAGAGAGCACACCAAACCCTTCCTCCACCCACTGCCACCCCCACACGGTCCAAGGCAATGGAAGTTCACTTTTTCCCTTCTTTTTTGTATTCCCTGAAAGCCATGCCCACCAGAAATGTCCATGGAACCTCAGTTACATGCAGCCTAAGTTACTGCACTGAAGGTTCAGTGGTTCTCTGGCTCTGAAGCTGCTGACATGCTGGGCCTGAGCAGGAAGGAGCTGAGCATGGCCAAGAAATGATCCTTGGGAAGGCAGACTCGGACAAACAGTCAATTAGCTCTCAGAAAACAGAGAGCTGCCCCAAAATTTTGGTGGCCTCAAACTACGAGACAACATGCAAAGGTACGGCTCCTTTTTAATATCTCCATCCTGTTCTGTTACACAAAACAGGAGATATCTGACCCAGGGTACAGATCATTTGAACATTGCGATTTCAGTTATCTTATTCTCACTTTGGTGTTAAAAATCTGCAGTCCTCCCCAGCAATCTTATCCTGCTATGTAAATCTTTTTAAACAAAATGCCATATTCAAAGCTTACTATTGTTAGCTGATATCAAATCAGTGTAGCAAATTGCCATCAGAGTATCTTGATCTAATTATGTTCTGGAAAGAATCGAAATAGATTTGAAGAAAATTCAGATAATGGAACAGGCAAAACAAGAAAGGGAAAGGAGGAGCATAAACAAAAGATAAAAGAAGAACAGAGAATAAAGGATAACGCTCTGAGATACAAAAAATAGGATTAAGTGATACTGAAATTGTTGGGGGGTATGTGCAGAGACATCCCATAAAGCAAGAGGAACCCCAGGGATTAAAAATGTTCCCATCATCTACTGCAGAGTATGAAATGACATCATTCCCAGGGATGTGAAAATGGTGTTTGCAAGAAGTCAAACAACAGGGCTGAGCTGGAATCTCTGAGCAGCCAACGCTCATGGATACCCTGTCAGTGGATGCAGATGGAGTCAGTGGAGCCAAAACCTTCCCCTCCTATGGATCTGCCTATGACTGACAGCCCTGCACAACACCCTGCAACACAGGGGAATTTAACTGGGCAGAATGCTCACAAACAGGATAAATATTCCAAGGATACAGGAAACACATCTTCTTTAATTTGGATGACATTCAGTACTAAAAAGTCTGTGGGCTCTCAAAAATTGTGTTACAATTCCATGTCTTTCAAGATAAAGAGAGTAAGAGTCTTTTTCCATTTATTTTTAACGTCTATTTTTATAAGGGTACACCAATTATTTTTTCCGTGCAATATCCCACACAACTTGCCTCAACATTCTGAGAATCCCAATGTTTAATGTAGAATTCTGTAAATACACCAAAATTAATTACAAAGATTTTACTACACTTCTCAGTACAAATTCTTTCCCCAAAAAGGCCAGTCCTAAAGAGAAGAGGAATATCTTTCCTGTCTGTAAGTACACACTTAGAATCCTTTAGTGCTGGAATTAGAAGGGATGTGTGAATACGAGCAGTGTCAAAATACAAAGGATACTGAATGAAAACCCACACCTCTGTAAAGGGAAACAACTCATTGTAATTTGCACCTCTTTTGCAAGCATAGCCCTTACAAATAGCTCATTGCAAAGAAACCCATCCAAAATAAAAATACAGCGAATTCACTCCACAAATTGCAGCTACACAACCCAGGGAGGCAATTCTAAAGTCCTAGGGTGTGGTTTAGTTCTCCTGTTAGTAACAAGCTGTTAGTAACAGGATATAAAGCCACTTTCAGAATCATTTTTCTCAGAGGGACACGAACATTGACCCGTGAGGAGCATCCGTGTGTCTCAGAGCAGCATCAGGGCACTTCTGATCCACAAATTTAACAACCCAGATGTCTCTCCCTGCTGATTTCCCTGGCTCAAGCTGCCAAGGAAAGCAGACTATAGCCAGCAGCCTCAGAGGAAGGAACCAGCCTCCTTTCAGGCAGATAAAGGTTGGCTTGAAAACAGAAGCCAACAATATTCCTGGGCCTAATCAAAGACTTTTTTCAGTACTTTTTACAGTCATTTTCTTTGTACTTCTGGCACCATGTTTGTTAGGAAGATTTATTGTCTGCTTTTTAAAATTTATCAGTTTGCAACAGCCACCAGATGAAGGGATCTCTTAAATCACTCTGTATGAGGAGAGTGTGAACATGTGTCTTACAGTCAGAGCTTTAAACTCTCCCATTCTGGAAAACCTCTTACAAACATCAACAACGAGAGGAACATTTTTGAGACGGTTATACTCAAGACATGCTGTTTACACGGTGCTCTGTATTTTGAAGTTATTGAATTATAATTATTCAAATTGACTGTATCCATTAAAGACTAAAAAGGAGATTTTTAAAGTTATATGAGAAATTAAGAGAGTAACAGACTTATTTGTTGATTGATAATACCTGACAAAATAAAGGTTTCAGACAAGAAGAATGCTGAACATTGCTATTATAGTTATCACTCTAATTTCTTTTTAAAAGCTGTATTTACTTAACTATTTAAGTTACAAATCCAAGCAACTGTTGCATCATCTTACAGAACTGGGATCACTGTTGAATATCAGGGCACGATAATAGGATAGATAAAAGTTCTCTGAAAGAGAAAGCACCAGAAACAGCAGCAAGGTGGGGTTGGTCAGCCCTTCATTTGAATGTAAATGTAATTATGAGGCAGGCAGTTGGGCTGACGTCAGACAAGATCTTGGTAAACCATTACCACCAGCACCTGGAAACACAGTTGATAATAAAAGAGGATGAAGTAGAAGATTCCAAGCAGAGTGGCATTATTAGAGAAAACATAAATAATTTTGAGCAGTCGAAGAAGACACCGAGGAACAAGATGTTGTGACGCCGCGTTTCCAGTCTGGGACAGCCATGTACGTGAGCTCGCTCTTGGAGAAGGAGCCCAGCATGTACCCAGGATCTGCCAGGGCCAGCAACAACCTGCCCGTGCAAAACTTCGTGTCTGCTCCAGCCTACTCCGACTACATGGGATACCACCCCGTGCCAGGCCTGGACAGCCACGGGCAGACGGCGCCGGCCTGGGGCTCCCACTACGGCCCCCAGCGCGAGGACTGGAGCGCCTACGGCCCAGGCCCTTCCAGCGCCGTGCCCGCTGCCCACATCAATGGCTCGTCCCCTGGCCAGGGCTCCTACAGCTCTGCTGACTACAGCTCCCTGCACCCCGCTGCTGCTGCGCCCTTACCTCCTGTAGATACAATTCATGCCCAGCAGATCTCTCCCAACAGCCAAAGGCACAGCTCTTATGAGTGGATGAGGAAAACGGTGCAAACCAACACTGCTGGTGAGTGCAAATTCAACTTCCAACCTCAGAAAGCATCTTTTGCTGTCACTGAGCTTAGAAATAATTAACTTTACTTGAAGCACATAGGTTGACGGGTCATTTATGACATTTATTTAACCTACTGCTGTTTAATGCAGTTTTAACTAAATTTGTGCTAGTTTCACTTTCTCCCATAAAGACTTTATGTGGTTGCTGTAGTGGAATGGCTGATGTGGACAGACATGGCTGGAGCTCAGCTCCAGGAATCCCCGTTGGAACACTCTGTAAAGCATTTTGTGTGATAAACATGATAATCACGAAAGTGTTATAGAGCAATACAGCAACATTTAACAGTTACAGACAGAAATACTACATAGTTATTTTGTGCTGCAGGGGAGATACCAATATAGACCCAGGCTGATCTTTTTAAACCTTACAGACTTCTCAATAATTATAAAGAAAACTATGTGCTCTGATCTAACTGCAGTGATTATGCAATTTTCTGCAATTTTCCTGTGTCTCACATTTTTCTGCCCAGATTTATTAGGTGAGCACAAATATCTCTAGAGAAGCAATCTGACTCAAACAATCAGCATAGACTATTTTGTTTGCAGATCACATAATTCCTTGGTTAAGCTTCCTTTTCATTGAATTTCACATCAGTTTTACTTTCCTCACATGCCAGAATTTTTCAGCTTCCACAATTACACAATTAAAAATCTCTTTCCTGCAAGTGCCACTCACTGATGCGCCTGTTCTTGCCACAAGCTGCCTGCCAGATGAACCTTTCCGTGTATATTCCCAAGGTGGAAACTGGGTGTAGCAAGGTTTGCTAAACCCGTTGTTAAGGTTAAAAGTAGTAAGTGTGTGTTAGGGAGCATCAAAGAAATGCTCGAAAGAAAGCAGAGCAAGTACAATTGGAGTAATCTTAGAAGACACAGAAAATCTGCATTGCTGTTTCAGACAGAATCCTCCTTCAAATGGTTATTACTGAGGAGCAAAATTAGCCTGGTAATTGTTTCTTAATTATAAAGCAGGCACACATTGTTTTGCCTCTGTTACTAAATATAAAACGCCTGGTGAACATTAGGATATCACAATGCTCTCCAGCCACTCGGAGCCTCTGCAAAGGCCTTCAAAGCCAGGCAGGTTCACTCTGCTTTCCCCCCTTCTGTATACTCATGTAAATCCCAGTAACTTCATTAACATCACTGGAGATTGCCAGGTGTAGAAGTGATGCAAGACTTGAGTGTAGATCAAATTCAACTCAGACTTCTGAATGTCAGTGAGGCAGCCCTGGCTGTGTCATGTTGGCATTGAATTTTCAATGTGTGGCATTCGTGAAGAATAGCATTCTTAAAGTTTAACACACTTGAAAATCTAAATCCTTGCTTTACACTTATTGAACAGTCTTGGAAGACCCTGAAAGGTTTCTCATGCACTTGTCCAAATTCAGAAAATATATTTGCAATTCAGAGACACAGATTTGGGCCTAAATTCATCTCTAGCCTAAAAAGTGCTTACACAGGATTTGCACACATTCTGAAATACTTTATGAACCATTCGGGACAGGTGGAACAGAGCCCATCAATTGCTGCATGACCTGAGGCTGTGCATTCCTAGAACCCAATCCTTTGAAGTGTTAAAAACAGCCAAGGACTTCACAGAAGTGAGCTCAAGGCATCAACCCACCTTGGAAAAGAGATCGTGAGAGTAAAGCACAAATGTGGTAATTGTGCAAAACAAGAAAAGTACCAAAGCGATTTGGCTTTTCATTGGTGCTTAAAAAAAAAAAAAAAAGAAACAGAAAATTTTTATCCTGACCCAGAAAAAACGGTGATAAATGGAAGAAAATTCAAATAAATTACAAAGCTAAAATTATGCATGTAACTGCTCTGTACTAATGTTTTCTCTAGAAGAGAACTGACTTGATGCCATTATAACCCCTCTTTGAAACACACATGCTTTTTTTCCTTATTGCCATCATATTATTTGGGTTATCAAAGTAGCTACTGGTTCTTCTCCTTCAATGTTATCACTGCTTAATAAAGTTCATTTCCTTAAAATCCCAGAATTACAGCCCTAAACTCTACAAATACATTTCTATGCATAAACATGTATGTCCTTAACTCCAGCAATGCATACACACATCAATGTACGTGAGCAAAAAGGAGTAACAGAAACCACAGCACATCGAATTAGATGGGGGAGCCTCTTAAAATACTGTCCCCTAAAGACAGCGGGAATTATTTTGAGTGAGGGGATGTCAGTGGAAATTCTTTCTTCTCTGTTTAGCTCTAATAAATACACTACATTTGGATTCAATAGTCTTTTTTAGCATTTGACACAAAAAAAAAATTCAACTGCAGGTAAAGTGAAATGAAAATTTACCTGATCAAGTCAATCTTCAGGATGAAACAAGATCACAGAGAGAAGTACTCTGTCTTTTCAACAGATAAAACATAATTTGAAATTATGCATCTTCTGACTAAAAGACCGTAACCGTATATTCAGAACCTTTGTTTTACTTCAAACACACAAACATTGCAAATATATAAGGCAGTAAGAAATTTTAAAAAACCAAACATGGAAAGTGGGCTTGGTAAAGGATCTTCCCAGTCAGGCCTTCCAAGTGAGGAAAAGGACATCTAAAGAATTCCTGACAGTCTGATCCTGATTTTACTGAAAATCTTTGATAAAATCTGCCATCGACTTCAGTTATGCTGGAGCAGAACTTCCAATTATTTTCTAAACCCTGTGTAATCAACAGGGTAAGACGTGTATTTTCTGACAGCAAGAGAACCTTCAAAGTGTAAAACTTACCGAGAAGGTATCTAAAGGGCCTAGAAAAACATGAAACTTCATCTGGGAGTGACCCTTCTGAGAAAGAGAAGAGACTTTAACAGGACTAAACAAAAGATCAGCATGATTTTCATATGTTACAAGCTCAGCCACAGGATTTTTTTTTTAAACTATAGCCAACACATTCTATGTCTTTGTTTAAACAAGCAGTGATGTATAAGTAATTCAGAATACAGAACAGCAGATACACAGCCAGAAAGCAAAACAGAAAAGCAGGAAAAAAGGCCAGGCCCCTGCTTTAATGCTAATTTATTTTTCTTTGTAAATTAGTTGTGACATCTATTTTCCACTGGCCTACATTGTCTGAGGTTTTGAGGCCTATCTGTCATATTGAGGCAACAGACCCTTTTAACACTTCACTTTGCTTTGATATGCAGTCTTGTCTCTTCCTTCTCCCTCTTTTCTTCAGGAGTTATATTGCCGGAAAGGGTGATGATTTTCACAGCAAATAAAGAGGCCTTCTCCCAGCTTTATTGTCTTCAGAAGAAATACTCTGTGAATTTTATGACCAAGGGGAATGGGGAAAACTACTCCTTTTCTCCACCCCCTCAAATCATGGTTATATTTGCTGATTATAGTGAGGCCGGAATAACCTTGTTGAATTTTAACTTGTTTTCAAAGATTCCCTCTAAGCCCTCAGTTTACAAGGAACCTGAATATCTATACTATTGTTAGCATTAGAACTATCACTGAGGGCAAATATTTCAAAGCCAACGATTTGTACCATGAAAAAAAAGTAAACTCAGTTGGATGATTTAGTCCTGCAAACTTAGGCAGGAAAATCTTCTATGCTGGAAGTTGAAGTGGCATAGGATTTGGGAAAATATCCCTAATTATGCGTATTTCAGCTATGTCTACCTTCAGATAAAAATATCCCAGTCTGTCCTCAGTGTCGGTCCAAAATTAAAGAGAACTGAGGAAAAAAATATTCCTTCATCTATTTCTGTCCCTTTTTCCTCTGCTAAGATGAAAGCGTCTGACATTTGTTTAGGGCTTGTAAATTCCAAACCAATTGGCTTGTGTTTCTGAATGTGAAAGAGGTTCTTGATAAGATCTCCTTGTCGCTCCTTTGTGTGGCGTGTGCTTCATCTTAACACCTCAATGGATTTTAGGGAACCACTTTAAAGGAGTCTTTGTCCTACAGTTTGTCCCAGAAAACTCACATCAAAAAAAACCTGGGAAGATCAGAAGCAAAAAGGAAAACTATCTAGTTGGCTGTTGAAAGTGCAAAGGAGAACAAATAAATTGCAAACTGATCTCTCTGGATTATTATTACATGAAGAATTGCTTAAAAATTATATGAAATGAGAGATACATGCTAAACATTTAGTAATGCTTCTCTTAGCAATATTAATCCAATATATCTAAGAATATTTCTTTTATACATTAGAGACTGAGTGATCCTGAAATCCTTTTACAAGATTTTATTGCCTCATCTTACAAATTGTCAAGTACCTCCAACTCTAAAGGGAAGCCCAGCACAGAGTACCCTCAGGAATATCCTACAGGCACTCAGCACCTTGCAAGACTGGACCTTTTTGAAAAAGTAAATGAAATTATTATAGAACTTCGAAGTTTATCCTACGGGCATGCAAGAAAGGAAAAACATTTCTAGTAGGACATATCTTTGTGCTAGAGAAACAATCTTTAGAAATGCAGATAAAGAATTAGGCCACAGTACAACTGCACAAATTGTGACTGAAGCCCAGTCTTGAAATCCTTGGTATTTATGCTCTCACAGACACAGAAGTCACTTCACTAAGCACTGAAATGAAACCCCTTTGAGATTAATATAGCCAGCACCAATTCTGTACTGCTGTGAATTATTTAAGATGCTTCAGGGTGTTCATCACTTAAGAGCTTCACAACATAAATGTATGTTTACAGAGAGAGGGAAATAAAGAGGGAAAGACAGAGTAACCCATTACTTCACCTTGCACCTCTATTCTTCCTCTGTGCCACAGCAAACAATCCCATACGAGTATTCTGTAGTTTAATTAATGTCTGTGAAATGCCTGAGATGTTTGCAAGCTGCTAGGGAAAATCCAACTCAATATATGAATATTCTTTCTTTCATTCTTTCCTAACCAGGTAAAACAAGAACTAAAGAGAAGTACCGGGTTGTTTACACAGATCACCAGAGACTGGAATTGGAGAAGGAATTTCACTGCAACAGATACATTACAATCAGGAGGAAGTCAGAACTGGCAGCAAACCTGGGACTCTCCGAAAGACAGGTACAGAGAGCATCCCTCAGGTGTGCCCACAGTGCCCAGGCAATGCCCCTGCAGGGGACACAGCAGCAGCCACCTCCTCCCCCTCTGCATTTGACACAGAGAAGCCACTACACAACCCCACAGTTATTAATGGGCTCATTTGACAGAACCCCCCAGTTATATGGAACTCAACATTGGGAATTAACTTATACTTTAACAAGTAAAAAAGTATTATTACTTTCTAGCTTGCTAGCCAGCTGGAATTTAAACACTTCAGCTTAACAGGATCTTAGCTATGGTCCCAATAGTTACAACATTCATAATTTTATTTCTTGAAATCACACCAAACAATGGCCAGCAAAAAATCCAAAGCATTTGATATATTTCAGCTGGAAGACAGGAAAGTTAAAACTCAATACAACGAGATATCAATGGGTTTTTTTGTTACAAACATATTGCCACAATTTCCACAGGCCACATTCTTCCTCTGTCAGATTTCAGCATATTCAGGGGGGCTTTGCAGCCTTGGATTTTCAAGTCAGGATCTCTTTTTGCCACACATATGTGTAGCCAAGACTATCCATGAAGGGAATGTTTAAGTGCATACTTGGATCCTTGCTCCCTTGGAGAGCAGCTCTGCCTTCACTCATATCTAGTACATATTTAATCTCTGTCCTGGATGAAGACAGGCTGCTGAGCAGGGCACAGCCACGTTAGCTGTGTTCATACAGACACGAGAGGAATTCAGGATGAATTCCCTAAAACCCCTGTGTTGGAGAGCACCTGTCCCAAGCACAGCTCTGCAGTGTGTGGATATAATAACTGCCGGATCCAAGCCTCCAGAATTGCAATGGTTCTGCTACAGCTGGAGGAGAAGGGCAGATTTGGTGATACTGAATTAGTCATCTCATATAAAAACCAGATTATTGCCCCGAGGTAAATATAAACTAGAGATCTTTCTTTTTAGAATTTTACAAGCTTTTGTTCTTTCTAAATATACACATTCAGGTCTCTTAAAATGTTCCTCTTTCAGTGGCCTCCTTTGATTCTGCACTCAGTCTGTGGAAGAGCATGGAATAGAGGGGGACCAATGGAGGCTGGGAGCATAGGAATGCAGAGACAGTCAATGGTATCTTAGGATAAAGCACTGGAATTTTATAAACATATTTTAGTGCAGTGATGTTCAGTTCCAGACCCAAATAGTACAGAGAGTGCACTGCACAGACTGTGAGTGCTCCCAGGCAGGAACAAAAAAAATTAAGTTAAGTTTATCATGGATGGACTAAAGTTTGTCACACAGTAGGATACAGCTGCACTGGAAAATTTTCAGAGAACTGCAATTATGAGAGATTTGCAACCTCCACCTGAATGTTACACAAGCTGGCTGATTTAGAACACAGAATACCTGGAGTCACCAGCGCTCCTGCAGAAAATCAGCAGTTTCCTTTTGCAGAACTGCTGCTCCTAATGCCACCCCATTTCTAACCGGTAAAGTTCCTTCAGGTATAATGTAGACAAAATACATAATTGATCTGCATTTCCACAGGACAGACAAAGCTAAATGCTTCTTCATCCAACACCAGCAAGGTATATAAAAAATAAATATAAAACACTGAGATTTTTAACAAAGTAAGGGTACAACTTTCTATATTGTATTGTATTCAACACACCTTAAAGGCTGACACAAATACTATGAATTAAGGACACAGTTAATAAGAAGGAAAACACAAAGAGAAGTTCCTCCTCATTCACGCTTTCACATAAGGAAAGAAAATAGAGATACTTAAAGTAGATTTTAAACAGGTAAGTCTTTCACCTGCACAATGAGCCTGGGAAATTGACTGTAAGTAATGCTGATATATTATTTATACATATAACAGTACACATGTATCTGTAAAATTCATGTTTAAATATATATTCCAGTAATCAATCAAAAATTTAAATACTTAAGAATATGTGCACACACAAAAATCACTCACAACATAAATGAAGAAAAAGAACCCTCACTACTTGGCTTTGAATTAATCTGTAACATAGATAATAAAGAAATCTTCACAAATAATCCATAATTGCATCTTCCTAAATTAGACACTGGCAAATTTGAAATGATGAACTCTGTGGCCTCTGTGTCTCAATGAGTTCATTGATTTCTGTATTCCTAAATATAACACAGTGCATGCACTTTACACCAGGCCCAAGAAAAAAGGAAATAAAGAAAGAATCAATTTTCCATTGATTATTATGCCAAAAATTAATACAGAATAATGCAAAAACTTTTCCTTGCACAAATTCAGTATTTTAGTTTGTGGAGGGTTTTTTGGTTTGGTTTTAGCTTTGAGGCTTTTTTTCCTCATGGCTTTTTGTTTGTTTGCTTTGAGTTTTGGGGTTTTTAAATAGCGTTTTTGAACTTACCTACATTTCCATTGTTATAATTACTGTTAAAGGTTGAGCAGCACTTTGAATTAATCAGGTATCATTTGTAACACCCCAGGTGAAAATCTGGTTCCAGAATCGCCGAGCAAAAGAGAGAAAAATGATCAAGAAGAAAATCTCGCAGTTTGATGGCAGCGGGGGCTCAGCTCAGAGCGACTCTGGTTCACTCAGCCCAAATGAACTGTCAAATTCTCTGTTCCCACCACCACACGGAATAAATGGATTACAGCCTAATGACATTCATCAAGTCATAGTTACAGAATGAACAGAGGGGAAAAAACAAAACAGGAAAAAAGAAAAAGCAAGAATGGATATCTCCACTACTGCCAACCCCCCACGTTGGAAACTCAACTTTGCAAGGGACCATTTTCATTTATTTGCCTTCAGAGTGCTGATTTCTAAGCAGGAAATCTGAGCCTATAACCAAAATATTTTAATTATTGCAAAAATCTCAGGGACTTTGTGCTG